>PVJH01016910.1:0-49225 GCA_004026705.1 Nesogale talazaci | reverse complement strand
ATCTATTTGAATAGCATCCCACTTCCTGGTAACAAATTCTGTCTTAGTTATACAGTGTTTTTGTTGCAGAAATACCATGTTAGCGACTTTAGAGACTTATTTTGCATAGTTCAGGGGGCCAGAAATTAAAATTCTAGGTGCCAGTTTGTCTGAGTCCTAGGTGTTCATGTTTGTGGCAATCATGTGGCTATGTTAATTTGATGATTGAGATGTAGGGGTGGAGTCTAGCCTGTTAATCTGGAGCTAGCTATTGAGTAGCCAATGAGGCCTTTGTGTGGGCATGGCTTTCTCCTGAGGCTTCTGGGAAATCTCACGATATTTCCCTCATGGAGATGAGAAGCTATCTCCCCAGTTGTTGGGAGTTAGTCTCAGAGACGACGAATTACCGAGAAGACAGGATGGCAGCATCTGAGTAGCTGGCCGAGCCAGAGGAGAAGGCACTCGGCCTTGCCCTGATGGGACCAGACCTCTGAAGTTGGAGAAGCCACCTGGATACCATTGCCTGTGATGAGTTGCTTCTACCACCACTGGTTACTGTTGATGGATCCTGAGCCCTGGAAGCGAGGACTCATGAGGGGACCCCTGTCAGCGCCAAGACTCTGCACCCACTGGCCTGTGACTTCGTGACTTGGAAGGAAACACTCAAGACTGGTGTCATACATATGAGCTAATATCAGACTTATGACTCTGAACTGGACTGGGTTGGGATGCTTTCTCAATGTTCCATTCCTTTTGTATATAAATCATTCCCCTATATCCATTATGTGAGTCCATGTTTTTGTTTCTCTAGTTTTCCCCGAACTAACACAATGTTGCACGTATGAAGAGGCTTCAAAATAATCTGTGGAAAATTTTGATTATCTTTACCCCCAACAGTTTTATTGACAAGTAGTGGGTAGATTACATAATTCGATAATTTAATCATTCAATCACATCAACAGAATTGTACAATCACCATCACGTCAATTTTTTGAGGACATGCCCCCTTCCATGGTCTAATTGCTCCCCAAGATGAGTTATGCAATCATAATCCATTCTAGTGCTCCCTCTCACATGCCCCTTACTCTTCCCAGTAAGAGTATTCATTCCCCATGAACTTTCTGGAGCCCCATCACATAGTTCCCTTAATTTGTACTTACTTGCTTTGTCTGCTCTTTTATCTTAGTAGAGATGCACTTAAAACACATCTTATGGGCTGATCCCCGGTGGAGTAAGTGGTTGAGTGTGGGACTGCAGCCCGCAGGCTTGGCGGTTCAAATCCAGCAGCTGCTCTCAGGAGGGGCACTGGGTAGCGTCCACAACCACCAGAGGCAGTGATGCCCACAAAAAAAAAAAAAACACATCTTACAGTAATTCTGTCCCAGTAACAAAGCAAAGGAAATCCTTTTTCAAATGGAATTACAACCATAGGTACAGGGATTAAAATTTAGAATGCAAATTTTAGGGACCACAACTTTATCCATAACTGCTGCTGTAACAGAAACACAAATAGATGGCTTCAAAGAGAATACATTTATTTTCTCACAGTTCTAGAGGTTGAAAGCGCCAATCTGGGACTCTCAGTGAGTTGAACCCCTCTTTCTCAGTAGCTCCAGGCATTCTTTGGTTTCTTGACCTCATTTTACCTCTGTCTTCCCATATCACTGAAGCGATTACATTCTTTTTTTTTTGTTGTTGTTGTTTTTTTTGGGGGGGCATCACTGCCTCTGGTGGTCATGGGCGCTACCCAGTGCTGCTCCTGAGAGGCACTGCTGGATTTGAACCACCAAGCCCACGGGCCGCAGTCCTGCACTCAACAACTTACGCCATCAGGGCTCAGCCAGTGATTACATTTATAAGCTAAAAGTAACCTCATGTTACCTCCGTCTTCCCTGAATTTAATCTTTTTTTTTTATATCTCTGAAGTGATTAGATTTATAATCTGCCCTACACATGTGTAACATAATTAACCTAATACAGAAAATCCTATTTCCAAACAGGAATTTATCTACACTACAGGAAGTTTGATTCAAATCTTTCTTTGGCGGCACCATGCTCTAAGCCGTAATCCTAAAAATAAACAAATTAATTGATCAAGTTGATCAGAGACTATCTCCTTAGCAATATTTGAGGAGAGAAAGAGAAAGTAAGAACAGAGCAAGGGAAGATACAGAGAGAATCGTATCAGGTAGACATGCTTATAACTCGCGCTAAGACCATGAGCAGAAGAATACTTTGCGCATTTGATGTGTAAATTGCTGAAGCATAGTGTCAGAGGTAGAGCGTGAAGAAATAGGGTCTGAAAAACATTCACAGACCATTTTCAATAGTGAGATGTTGCAATTTTAATATTTTACTCTACAGACTGAAAAATGGTATATTCCTTTTGGTCAATGTCACGTAAAATGCATAATTCTGTGAAGAGTCATTTAGGAATTCATGAGATTCTCTTTAAAGCGAGAGCTTATTTTGGTTTCCACCCCCTTCTCTCCCATGCATTAAGAAAGCATGGTCAACAATGTGGTAAAATTGCATAGACTTTGGCCCAATGTCTTGAAATAAGCAACGAGAAAAAGATGGACATATTTAACAACAGTAAGAGTAATGAAAATGGAATAAAGAGCCCTGGTGACTTAGTGGGTTAAGTGTTTAGCTGCTAACCCCAAATCGGCAGTGAGAAACCACCAGTTGTACTTTGGGAGAAAGATGAGGCTTCCTATCCCCATAAAGAGATACCTTCACAGAAACTCATAGGGAAAGTTCTACTCTGTCCTTTAGGGGTGCTATGAGTCACATTCACTTGAATGGCAATGAGAAGGATAATTAAAATTAAATTCCCACAGTTAAAGGAAAGAACAACATATAATGCAAATCATAATTCATAAGTAAATTTTTGCAGTTAGTAAGCAAGATACATTTTTGTTCCTTTAGTGGACATTGTTTATGATGTTGTGTTAGGCCAGGTTGACTAAAACAAATCCAGTAGCAATAATATATGTGTAAGAAAGAGCTTTATATCAAAAAGCAATTGTATATCAGGAAAGCATTCCTAACCAGTCCAATTCAAGTCTATACCTAGTCCCTCTTGAAGGGACTCATGAAGCCACATACAGAATGCAGGAAGATCACAGGCTGACGGGAGCAAAGTCCTGTGGGTCCAATGGCGATGATCACATCTTCAGGGCTCTGGCAGCAACCAGGATCCACCAGCAGGAAGATGAAGGCAGTGAAGGAGAGCTTCCCAACGCCCTCCTTATGAGAAGGCCATTCCCACAAGGAGACCCCATTGGACTGCGACCTGATTCACAGGTTGCATACAACCCCTGTTTTTTATTTATTTTCAAGTTGGCAAGAAAGTATGTAATTATCACAGATTTCAATCTCCCCATCCATTTTTCCCTACTTCCAATGACAGGTCTATGACCTTTCTCATGATCGGTTCTTGTGATTCTAGAGGGAGCCCAGGCCACAAAGATCAAGAGATTTTAGTAAATAATTAGGCCTAACACAACCAGTAAATCCCATTTTTATCCCACCCATGCTCACCCTTACCCCACCCATCTGAATGGTTGCTCAAGAAGCATTCTTGTGGCCATCAAGTCAGTGCTGACTGGTGTTGAGTAGAACTGCTCCTGTGACTTTCTGACTAACTCTTTCAGTATTATCAAGTCCAGTGGAGTGGCTGGTAATGTCGAATTGTTGAGGTTTGCAATTGGCAGTCCAACCGATAACTACTACCCACTAGGGCTCCAGAGGTAGGGGCAGAGAATTCAAGAAGCAGACAATATTTTTGAACTTTTTAGTAGTTTTTACTCTTGTGGTTATTGAGAATATATCCAGCAAAGCATATAACAATCCAACAATTTCTACAGGGACAATCAGGTGACAGTGATTACATTATTTCTTGAGCAGACAGTATTATTGCTGTGGTAACCATTCTCCCCTTTCTTGTCTGAATTGTTCCTCCTTCATCAACATAGACTTTATAAGCTTTCTATTTAATGTTTGAGGTTGTTAATGTCAATTTGATGTCACACAATTATGCTCAGGGCAGACATTCTTTACTAATTAGCCTAAATGAATGTATACTGTAAAGAAGACTTCTGGGATATTTTTGGTATAATGTGTAAAGATTATTTGAGGACAACTGTTTTAGTCATTCAGAGTCTCATAGACTTTGAAAGCTTAAAATCTATGAGAAATTGAAAAATCAGCTCTGCATTTCCCTCTTTTTTATCCGGCTTCTTCGGCCAAAGCATTCTATAATGGTAGCTGAGTACCACACAGTTTTTCCGGTCTCATGGCAAAGGAAGCAGGTTTCATGGCAAAGGAAGCCAGTGAGGAAATTAGCCATGCATTCCATCTCTTCCTCCTTTTCCTTACGATATTTCAAAGGAATAGTGAACAACTGCACACAGGTAGTCACTTGTAAGCTTTGAGACACAATCCACTATGAAACAAAATAAGAGGTAGGACAGAAGTACTAAATGTGATAGTATGTCATTTAAGTGAGATAGTTTATGAAGCCTTGACCACATCATGTCATCCCTAAATTCAGCTATGCCTTAGACTGGCACGCCCAAAACACACACTTCAAGGACAACAGTAAAAACAATCCAACTTACTGCTATTGAGTCGATTCCTACTCAGAGTGACCCTATGGGACGGAGCAGAACTCGTGAGTTTCTGAGACTGTAATTAAGGGAATGACAAGTGCGACTTTTTCCCGCTAAGCAGCTGGTGAGGTCAAATTGCTGACATTGCAGTAATCCGCTACACCACCAGAGTCCCCCAGTTATTTAAGCAAAGCAATGTGTTTGTTAGTGTTGTCATTGCATTTAATATTATAATTGTCAATTATCTTTCAACTACTATTATGGATTGACTACTAATATTAGTTTATTGATCACAAAGACCAGAACATTGTGTTTCTGTTCTGTTACAGACATCTGACAAAGCACCTGGTCCTTAATAGGTCAGGTTCACATATCTTTACTTAATGGATGTTGAATTTATATATGATCATAGTTTAAAGTGCCTTAAAGATCAACCCAACTCCCCATATAAATTTGAATTTTCTGTACAACATCATGAAGGTATGGGTGAATGTGTGATTTACAAACTTACTAGTGCCTCTTAACATGAATACACTATCTTTTTTTTGGGGGGGGGTGGGTGATACATATGACATGCTTCCAAACACTCTCAGAGGACCTGAAGTTTCAAAATACACCCACATGACACAGTTCCATTCTTCTCAGGTCACATACTGCATGCCACTCTCAGATTAGGAGCTCCAGAAGCAACCCGTGATGGAAGTCTCTACGGCATCCTTTTTAGCTTTTTTACTACTTGGGAAACCTTAGCACAATTTCCTAACTGACAATATTTATGTCTTTATTTGTTTATGTATCTGTCCATCCTTTAAATCATTGCTTCATTCACTTGTTCACTGTTCCAATCAATTTGTCATTAATTGATTACGGTATAACTGATAGAGGAGATGAGTTAGTCTATGTTAATAAAAATACTGGAAATATGAGGGATAACCTCCAAAATGCATTTTGCAATGCTATGTATTTAAAGTTTTGTACAAAACAACCTTATCACCTTCAAAGTAGTCTCAATTGCACTTAATTCTGTGATCCCATTCTTGAAAACATGCTTCAAACTCATCCGTTTGGATAAATAACAGAACCTTCCCTGTTTTGTTTTTTATTTCCTTCACCTCTTCCATGTCATCAAATCACTTCTTTCATGTCCCTTGTCATTCTTTGAAACAAAAAGCAGCACAGAGTAAGGACATGTGAGTCAGGTGTGTGGGGTAAAAGAGGCATGCCATTTGGGCTAAAAACGGGTACACTGGGATGGCTGTGTGAGCAGGCACATTGTTGTGGTGGCAAAACCAGTCCCATCTGCTACAAATCAGGCCTTTCTTGTTGAACACTGTTATGCAATCTTTTCAGAACCTCTAAATCAGGGGTCCTCAAACTACAACTCTTGGCCACACTTGCAACCCCGCCAAGGACATTTATCTGGCCCGCCGGGTGTTTCTGCCACCACTCCCTTCCTGCTTAGCATCCGACTCACAGTGAATTTGTTCGTAGTTTAAAAAAGAAAACAAACCTATAATCTGGCCCTCCCACAGTCTGAGGGACAGTGAACTGACCCCCTTTTAAAAAGTATGAGGACCCCTTCTCTAAATAGAGAGCTTCATTAACAGTCTGACCTGGTGGAACGAACTCCAAATAAGTCGACATCTTCATCCATTTGGGAAGTTGAAAAACATCCAGAATGAGGTTTGTCCTCAAAAATCATTTCATCTTTTTCGAAAGGAAAAAACTGCTATATAAATAAGCTGGGTTCAATATCACCACAGTTTCTGTGGTATTTTTCCTGAACAAGAAACAAAATTTCACAGCCACATGCTGTTCTCTTAAATTGACAACACAAAACACAAGATTTGAGTGAAGCTGCTCTAATGAGAAAATTCCCTGTGACCAGAGATAAGCTTCGCAGGTGACTCCACTGGCTGTACTGCTGCACTAAGTGATTTGTTCTATGCTTTCCTAGCGGGGAAAATACATACTATGAAAACTCTGCTTTGCCCAGCACAATTCTGTCTTGTTTTTTTAGGGGGTGGAGGGCATGCCCTCGTGTAATGTGATTTGAAATTTAGTTTGTTGTAAACTAAAAATGGAGTGCTCTGTAGCTGCATATAGCAGCCTTGCAGTAAAAATTCCTAATTTAGGAACAAGGTAGTTAAGGTCATCAAGACAGGTAACCAGGCATGAAGCATCCCCAATTTAGATACGCAGTCTTAAACAAGACAAAGACAACTTATCCAGATGAGGGAAACCTGCTGGAACATGGGGTCTTGGGTCGTGGTGCTTCGAGTAAATGTTAGACTCGTGATAAACATAACCTTTGGAAAATATATGTGCAGGTTATTTTTTCTGTGATCATTGCAAAAATGGTGTTTGGCCACATAGTTTGGAGTATATAATTAGCTTGAATTTTTGTTTGTTTGTCTTTTTGGGGGGCATCACTGCTCTCTGGTGGTGGGAGTAGGAGGCCCAGCCCCACTGCTGTAATTGAACCTCCATCCCAGTGGGCCACAGTCCTGCGCACAACCACTACGCCACTGGGGCTCAGCCCTAATTAGCTTGAATTTTACAGGGGTTTTGAAAAAGTTGAGAGGTAGCAAACCCCACTGTTTCATTCTGTCTCTAGCTTGCAAAATAAATGGAGAGTTTCTTGAATTAACCTAGTCTCTGTCAGGGACAGGCAATCCCAAATCCTTGTTCCTAGCAACATCATAACTCTTATTGGTTGATTAAAATTTATAATGATCCACCCTGGTGGTGGTGTTGGGAACGCATTGGACTGCAAGGTGGGTGATTCAAATCCACCAGCTGTTCCTTGGGAGATAGATGACACTGTCTGCTCCTGGAACCATGACTGTGAATGGAATGGACCTTATGGCAGTAAGGTATAGGAGAGAGCAGAGTTATCCCGTAGTCTTTCAAAGTCTGTAATCTTTACAGAAGCAGAACGGCTCATTTTTTTAAACAGCTGAGTGCTTTAATCATGGTGCCACTTGAGCAAATACATAAACTTAGAGACTCAAAACAAAACAACATTTATTGTTCAAGGGGAAAATAGCCCCAAATGCAAACATAGTTTATAGAGACACCTTTAGTAAGTCTTGAACAAGACAAAGACAGTCATCCAGGTGAGGAAAATGATCAGCATGAAGCCACAGCATGTCCAAAGGATTAGTGATGACTCATGGCTAGAGATGATAGAAAACAAACGTCATTGTGATTCACAGCAGATCAATGCATCACGGTTGCAGCCTAGACTACGTAAAACAAGTGCAAGGTCATGGTTAAGATATGTGTCCATTTGCAAATTAGAAAGGTTTATAGGATTGGTCCTGGGTGCTTGTACTACTTAGCTCCTGGTCAGGGTATAACTGGTGATCTTGTGCCCTGGCACAATTTTCAGGTGGTAAACATCTGTTACTAAAGACATGCTCAGGCAAGTTCTCTGAGGGCAAGACCACTTGGAGAGTTGATATGATCTAATTTTAAACAATTGTGATAGAATGATATAACCTACTGTCAAACTAATGGTTGGACCAGGCAATGTCTTCATCTTTTGTGCATAAGATTACTATGGGCTGGAACCCACGCCATGGCATTTAACCACAACAGTGACGACAACTGCGTGAAGCAAAGCTGTGATATCACTGGCTAAGAGTCAGAATGAACTCCAATGGAGGCTGAATTTGTGTTGCTTCAATATGAAGTTAGGGCTCCTGTTTTTATTTTTCCTTTCAATTTGGCTTTCACTCCTTTTCTATGTTCATTTGGATGGGTCTTCCTTCCTTCCCTTTTCCTTCCTTCTTTCCTTCCATTAAAAATCATTTTGTTGGGAGCTTGTGGTAGTGACACAATCTGTTGTCAATTTGGGACTTGAGAAGATTAAGAGTGAGCCCAGTTTGTCAATTCAGAGATAGCCAATGACCTCTGTGTGGGCATGGCCTTCTTCTGGAAATTCTGGTATTCCTTCTTGGAAGTGGGGGATACTATCTCTCTTGGGTCACTCCCTGAGAGATATTGTAGCTGACAAGATACATGGACCTACTTTGATGCAGCCCTGGGAACCACATGGAAATCCCTGCCAGCACTGAGATGCTTCTACCCCCTCTCACTTTGCATCCATTGGCCTGTGATCTTCTTGGATTCAGTCTCATTGCATGTGTTTTGTGCATCTGAAAAGAATATTACAGATTGGCTCAGACATATGGGCTAATATCATATTTATGGACTTGATCTGGACTAGGCTAGGATGTTTTCTCAATATTTGATAGTTTTTGTACATAGACCTTTTTCATTATATATATATGAGTGTCTATGAATTTGTTTCTCTAGTCTACCCAAACTAACACAGAGTTCTTACAGATATTATAACAAGCCATAATTTAATTAGTTCAAGCATAATTGTACAATTGACGCCACAATCATTTTCAAAACATTTTCTTTCTTCTTGAACTCTTTGATATCAGTTCCCCTTTATCTCTTCCCTCCACACTCAGGAATCATTATTATTATATCATATATTATTTTGCCATTTCTTACACTATCCAATGCATCTGTTCATTTACAATTCTGCTATTCATTCCCTTTGAGTGAGATAATACAGTGATTATTGCTACCTTTCCCCCTCTTTTTTTGTACCCACAGGGAATCGTTATTCATGTTACTATTTCTGAAGAGTTTAATCTATCTTGGATTTCATGCACTGAATGATTTTAATTATATAAATGAACATATTGAGGTCTCCCAAGATTAATGAGGTAAAACTAAGACTATGATAGTAAGGGGAAGAAGTGTTAAGGATAGTTATGTGTTTTATCAGTGCCGTATTGCAGCCTGGCTACATCATCCCTTCTATGAGGGATTGTCTGCTTTAGACAGCAGTCTTCCACAGAGCAAGTGCTTTAGAATTTAAACTCGAATACAATGAAGATGTGTTAAGTCACTTCTGTTCTTGAATTATAACACATGAGGATATAAAATTCTCAGTTGACCTCATCTTAAAGAACAATTCCATTGTTTTCTAGTACCTTCTGTTGTTATCTGTTGTTGTTAAGGGCCATCAAATCCATTCTAGCCCTTACTAATCCTCTGCACGACAGAGAGACACACTACCTGGTCCTGTGCCATTCTCATGTGTCCCTGTGTCTGAGCTTCTTGCTGCACCATGGTGCCAATCCATCTCATTGAAGACCTTCCTTTTATTTGCTGCCTTCCACTTCACCTCACATGATGTCCTTCTACTGGCACTGGTTTCTCCTGACAATATGTTCAAAGTAAGTAAGACCAAATCCATCTTGCCTCGCCTGATTTCTTCTAATACAGATTCGCTTTCAGCAGTCCTTGGTACCTTCAATGTTCTTCTCCAGGACCATCATTCAAATGCATCGATACTCCTGCAGACTTCCTTATTCAATATTCAACATTTGTATGCATTTAAGGTGGTGAAAAATACCATGACTTGGGTCAGGTGCAACTTTGTCTTCAAAATGATACTTTTCAATACTATACAGAGGCCCTGTGTAGCAGATTTACCTAAAGCAATGCATCTTTGATCTCTTAACTGTTCCTTCCATGAGCATTGATTTTCTCCTCTGATTGAGATGATACCTATTGGTCCAATTGTGAAGACTTAATCTTCTGTGCATTGAGTTGTAGTCCATACTGGGGGCTGCAATCCTTGATCTTCATCAGCAAGTGCTTCATGTCCTCTCTTTCAGCAAGCAAGGTTGTGTCATCTGCAAGTGACAGGTTGCCAATAGGCATTTCTCCAATCCTGATGCCATCTTCTTCTTCACATAAGTCATTTTTTCTGATTATCTACGCAGCCTAAAGATTGAACACATATGATGAGAGGATACAATCCTGAGGCACACCTTTCCTGATTTTACACCATTCATTTCCCCTTTTTTCTGTTTGCACTATTGCCTCTTCACCCATGTATAAGTTCCTCATGAGCACAGTGAAGTTTTTTGGAATTCCCATACGTCTCAAGGTTATCCATATTTAATATAATCAACACAGTTGAATGCCTTTACACAGCCAATAAAACACAAGTAAATGACTTTCTATTACTCTTGTTTTTGATCCAAGGTCCATCAAACATGAGCAATGATATCCCTTGTTTTATATCCTCTTCTGAATCCAACCTTTTAACCTCTGATAGCTTTCCTGCTAATAAAGTGCTGCAATTGTTGTTGGATGATCTTCAGCAAAAGTTTACTTGCATGAAATATCAATGATAAGTGCTCTGTAGTGTGACCATTCTTGTCATTTTTCATTGGAATGGGTACAAATATGGATATCTCTTTCAGTCACATCTATCATTACTAGCTAGAAATAGTGTCAACATACTTGTTATAATCAATCTGTCTTTTCAACTTGATATCTAAAATTTTCTTTTCCCCTATTGGAATCATTATCATTATCATCACATTTCATTTTCCCTTCTAAACCCATCTACTTTTTATTCTCTCAAAATTCCTTTTCATGTTTTCCATCTCTTTATTTCTCTAGGATGTGTTCCAGGTACTTTTGTTACAACTTTTGTAATGCACTAGTTCCCTTAGGCTTATCTTGTGTAACATTTTTTTGGGGGCATCACTGCTCTCCGGCGGTGGGATTAGGAGGCCCAGCCTCACTGCTGGAATTGAACCTCCGTCCCAGTGGGCTGCAGTCCCGCGCACAACCACTACGCCACCGGGGCTCAGCCCTTGTGTAACATTTATGATGCTTATTGTGTTTTTATTTTAAGGACTGTATTTTGCATTTCTGTAATTTCAATAATTAAAAATGCTACCTTTCTTAGTAATTTATATCTATTTTTGTTGTTGCTATTTCCTTTTTCTTTCTTAGCAAAATATATTTTATTTTATTTAAAAGCAGTTTTATTGGCATATAATTCACAAATCTTACAGTTTAATCATAGTGAGAAGAGCTATACAATCATCACCACAATCAATTTTAGGAAAAGTTTCATTGTTCTTGTACTCACCATTAATCTTATCTCTTCTCCCTTACCCCAAGCAGCCATTAATCCAATTACTGTCTCTATAGATTTATATATCCTGAATTTCATGAGCAGAAAAAATATAAAACAAATAAATGGACAACAGAAATTAACAAAAATAACAAAATAATACAGAAAAAGCTCAATTGAAAAGAAGTAGACAATATTAAAAATAAGAACAAATTTAAAATGAATCAAAAAGGAGATTAAATGATAAGATCTCCTGATAAATCACTTGTTTTGCCTTTCTCTCTTGCTCCACTTGTTCAGCTTCTTGAAGTTTGTCCTCAATCACTTTTTATCCTTTTTTTTGAAGCTAAGGGTTCTGGGATAATCATCCTTTGTCTATCTCATTTCTTGTGTTTTTGCTAGATAATATCTGGGTAGCGCTTTTGCCTAGTCTGCCATCTTGTCAGAAATCATCCCAAATGCATCAATTACTATTCCATCTTTTCTCTTAATTGCCCACCTGCCACATGCAGAGAAAACAATTGAAAATATCACGACTTGGGTCTCAAAGCTTACTGTCATTGTGTCAATCCTGGCTCATAGCAATCCTATTGACAAAATACAAGTAGCCCTGCAGGAGTCTAAGTGTCTAACCCTTGAGGGTAGAAAACCCCAGGTAGCTCTTAGTCCTCAAAGTGAAGTCATTTTTCATTAATATATTTTTCCTATTTAGCATTTTAAAGAGGACATTTTCAGCATATTCAGTCAATGTAATATTTCATTTGATTTCTTGACTGCTGCTACCATGAGCTTTGGTTTTGGATCCAAGTAGAATGAGCTTTTTGACCATGACAATCGTTTCTTTCTTTATCCTATTGTTTATTATTCTGGCTGTTGTGACTTTTGTCATCTTTATATTGAGGTGTAATTCAATTTAAGGCCATAGCCTTTGAACGTCATCAGTAAATAATTCAAGTTCAGTAAACAAGGTTGTGCTATCCGCATAGCACAGGTTTATAATGAGCCTTTGCCAATTCTGATATCATGTTCTTTGTATAATCCAGCTTCTTGGATTATTTCCTTAGCATACAAAATAAATAGGCATGGCAAAAGGATACAACCCTGATGCACCCCTTTCCTGATTTTAAACAATTCAGTTGCTCCTTGTTCTATTTGAAAGACTACCCCTTGGTTGATGCACAGGTTCCATATAAACATAATTAAGTACTCTCTAATTTCCAGTCTTCTCAATATTATTCTTCAGTTGAATGCCTTTATACAGTCAAGAAAGCACATGTAAGTATTTTGCTGGTATTCTATATTTCATCCAAAGTCTGTCTGACATCAGCAATAGTATCCTTTGTGTCATGTCCTCTTCTGAATCTAGCTTGAATTTCTGACAGCTCTCTGTTGATGTATCACTGCAACCATTTTTTGAGTTATCTTCAGCAAACTTCTACTTGCATATGATACTAATGATATTGCTTAATAATTTCCACATTCTTTTTGAGAATTTCCACATTCTTTGCAAAGAAAAGTGTTTCTTTAGAAGGGCAAAAATATGAATTTCTTCTACTCTGGATAGAATGGGCATGTGCTAGCTTGGGTTGTCTCAAAAACAGTGACACTTGAATATGTTTGTATGAAGAAAGATCTATATATTGGGACATAGGTAAATATTGAGAAGTAAGTATATCCAATCCAGTTCAAGTCAGGGTTGATGATAAAGCAGATGTGACTAGGGATGGGGGCAGTGTGGCACAGTCTGGAGGATGCAAAGGTAAACCCATCCAAAGTCAGCTGAATGAGTTCCTCCTTGGCAGTCCATTAAGCAACAAGAGATCAAAGAACCAAATGTAAGATCCAGCGCCAACAGAAGGTGAAGGGTCAAAGAGGATTCAACTCTGTCTAATCTCTGTCTTAAACAGAAGACCACACCACCAAGGAGGTATCATCTGGCTATGACCAGATTGATAGATTGGATACCCTCTCCCCTCCCCTTATCTAGAAGAGTCTACAGTTGACATAATCTCTAATCATCACAGGGTACAAATATGGATCTCATCTAAACTGGTTGAGCAGTCTATCCTCCAAATTTCTTACTGCTGATGAATGAGCATCCCCCTGTGTCAGTTTGTGAAAACTTTTAATTGCATATCCTCAATTCCTAGAGCCTTATTTTTTCACAAATGTCTTGAGTGCACCTTGAACTTCTTTTAATACCATTGATTTTTGATCATTCATATGCTACCTTTTGAAATGGCTGAATGCTAACCATTTTTTTGGTCATACCTTGGTTCTGTGAATTCCTTTCCTCTTCTTTTGATTGCTCCTGCATTGTTCAATATTTTACATATAAAATCCTTCAATATTTCAACTTCAGATTTGATTTTTTTCTTTGGTTCTTTAGACTTGAGAAATTTTGAATGCATTCTTCATTTTGGTTTACTTACTCCTGGGACAGTATAATTTCATTGTAAAATTTCACTTTGTCTTCTCCAGTTGCTCTTCGAAATTTCCTCATCAGCTCTTACTTCCTCATTTCCTTCACTTGTTTTAGCACCTCTATATTAAATATTAATATATTTGCATATGTACATGCCTGTATTTAGACCTCTATAAATGTCCATTGTCTTCTGATTCTTTCAACTGATACACATTTCAGTCTTTTATGTCTTTCCTGTGTTATTAATAAACATTTACTTTTTATTAAATGCTTTTATTGGGGAATCTTACATCTTTTATCACAATCCATACATTCAAGCACATTTGCACGTATGCTGCCATCCTCATTTTCAAAATATTTTCTTTCCACTTGAGGTTCTGATATCAGCTCCCCATTTCTTCACCCTCCACCCCCACATCCCCTCACAAGCCCTTGATAAGATATATATTATTATTTTCATATCTTACATTGTCCTTCATCATCCCTTACCCACTTTTCCATTGTTTGCCCCCCTGGAAGGGGATTATAGATTGATCCTTCTCCCCCCTTCTGGTATCTCTACTTCCACTGTTGGCCCTGAGAGGTTTATCTATCCTGGATTTCCTGTGTTTCAGGCTCTTATCTGTAGCAGTGTGCATGGTCTGGTCTAATCCAATTTGTAAGGTAGAATTAAGGTCATGATAGTGGGGTAAAGGAAACAACAAAGAACTAGAGAAAGTTGTGTGTTTCATTGATGCTATACTGCACCCTGACGGGCTCATCTCTTCCCTGTGATCCTTCACTGAGGGGGTGTCCAATTGTCTACAGATGGGCATGGGGTCTCCACTTCATATTCCCCTGCCCCTCATACCCTATTCACATTAGGTATGATTTGTTTCTGGGTCTTTGATGTCTGATACTTTATCTCATCAACATCTCATGATCACACAGATTTGTTTGTTTCTTCCATGTGGGCTTTGGTGTTTTTGAGCTAGATGTCCACTTGTTTATCTTCAAGCTTTTAAGACCTCAGATGTTATATCTTTTGATAACCAGGCACCATCAGCTTTCTTCACCACATTTGCCTACACACTCATTTTTCATCAGCAATCATGTCGAAAAGGTGAGCATCACAGAATGCTGGATTGTTAGAACAAGGTGTTTTGTGTTGATGGAGTACTTGAGTTGAGGTCCAATATTCATCTGTAACCTTAATTTCTTACAGATAGATATGAGTACATAGTTCTATTCCTTTCTCATTATATATATTTACATATGTACATGCCTGTATTTTGACCTCTATAAATGTCCATTGTCTCCTGGCTCTTTCTGCTATTTCCTTGTACTTTCCTCTTATCCTACCATCATGTTCAGCCTTTGTTCAGGTTTAGTAATTCCTCTCTGCTATATTGCCCTTGACTGAGCTCTACCAGGCATCCTACCTCCTTCTCCCCATTGATTTTAGTTCACTTGTTATTCCCTTGTCTCTGGGTTGGTTTCCCCCAAACTCCCTTTCGTTCTCCCACCTCCCCTTCTGCCATAGGCCTCCAGAACCATCGATTCCATTCTTTTCATCTCTGAATTATTTACCCACCTATCTTATCTAGATAGACATATAGATACATTAATAAACAAAGAAAACCAGACAAATCCAAATAAAGAACAATGGAAGTCAAGACCAACAAAACAGTAACAACAAAAATGGAAAAGCATATAAGTAGTTCAAGGTCCGTTTGTTGGCTTTTACAAGTGTTTTCCAGTTGAGTCTGATGAGGTTCCACACTCTGTCTCCAAAGTCTATTTTTGGTATTCCCCAGGGATTTCATCTCTTTGGTCCCTTCGCTGTTATGTTGCAGGCCCGTAGTGTTTCACCCCCATGTTTTAAGTTCAGATTGTGCACAATTCCTGCATTGTGTCTCCAGTATTGTCTCCTGCAGTGCTTTTGTTTAGTCAGGGATGTCATGTCTCATGGTAGGACTGGTCATATGGTCCTCTCTGTGCTTTGTCTGCTCTGAGCAGGAACATCATCCTTGGGAGTTGGTGGACCAAATGTCATTCTCCTCCCTAGTCATCCATTTTTTTTGTTCCCATGAGTTCTAACTAGATGTGTCCCTCTCCCCAAGCTGTAGTCCCAGTGCTGGCCTCTGAAGTGCACTCTTCTGAGGAAATGGGGTTTCAGCATAGTTGGGATTTGGGCTGGCCACTCAGACCTCTCTATTGGTTCCTTGGTACATGCCGGTATGTTGTGTTCACATCAGGTTGGAGCTTTTTCTCTCTTTCCCCTCTCCTATGGAGATATAAACAATAACTACCACCCCTCCCCCTTGAGTGGGTTAATACCCTGCTACCACCCTACCCATGTCTTTTATTTTGTTTTCCTCTTTCATTCCCCCACGCATTTAGTTGGCTGCCATATATATCCCTGGATTCAGTTTGGCCCTGTCATAGTTGGAGGACTTCATCCCAGGGCTGTATGTATATAGTAGCTTTCCCCCTATGCCCTGTTTTATTTTAAACTTACCTCAGTGGACTCACGTTGTACTTGTCCTTTTGCTCTTGGCTTCACTTAACATGATTTCTTCCATTTCTTCCCATGCAGCAATGTGCTTCATGTGTTTGTCGCTGCTTTTTAGGGAGTGTAGTACTCCATTGTATGTATGTAACACAGGTTTTTGATCCATCTGTTTGTTGATCAAAATTTGAGTGGTTCTCAACTTCTTTCAATTGTGAACTGTGCCAAGATGAACTTTGTAGCACGAATGTCTTCCTGTGTTTTGTTTCTTCCCTCTTCTGGGTATATGCCCAGTAGGGGGATTGCTGGGCTGTATGGTATTTCAACTTCCATCTGTTTTAGATATTGCCAAATTGATGTCCATAATGGCTGTACAGGTCCACCAGCAGTGAATGAGAATTCCTACTTCCTGACAGGCCCTCCAACACTTGCTACTTTCTGATTTTCTGAATTAGGCTGTCTTTGAGGGCATTAGGTGATCTCTTATAGTTGTTTAAATCTGCATTTCTCTTATGGCTAATGATCAGGAATATTTTCTCATATGTTTATTGGCCATTCTGATTTCTTTTCCTGTGAAACTTCTGTTCAGGTCCTTTGCCCACCTCCTCAGTGGGCAAAGATTGTTTTTTTTCTTTTTGAAAGCTAGCAGAGTATTGTAGATTTTCGTAATAAGGTCTTTGTCTGATATGTCATTGCTAGAGATGTTTTCCCAGTCTGTGGGCTCTCTTATGACTCTCTTGGTGCATTCTTCGTGTACACAGGTGTTTTATTTTCATTATATGTCACTTGTCAATTTGTGACTCCTCTGTATTTGTGTCCTTCCCTCTTTCTGATGGCCTGTGTACTCCCTGTTCCAAGGTTCTCAGGTTTGTCCCAATTCCCTCATAATGACCATAATAGTTTGGAGTTTTACTTCAAGGTCTGTGATCCACCTTGAGTTTATACTTGTGTGTGGAGTGAAGTATGGATCTTGCTTCATTTTCCTTCAGGCAGATATCCATTTTTTCCAGCACTACTTATTGAAGAATGCATCTGTTTCCCATCTGATATTTTGGGGGACTTTATCAAAAATCAGTTGCCTTTATGTTAATTTTAAGATTTTTCTGGGTTTTCATCTATTTTCCATAGTCTGAATGTTTGCCATTAAAGCGGTACCACACTGTTTTGACCACTGTGACTGTACGGTATCTGCTAAAATCAGGTAGAGCAAGCACTCCTCCTTCTTCTTGAGGAGTTCTCTGCTAATTCTGGGCCTCTTCCCTCTCTATATGAAGTTTGTAATCAACTTGTCCAATTCTCTGAAAAAGGATTATAGTATTCATATCAGGATAGCATTAGACTTATGTAGTGCCTTAGGCAGAGCTGACATCTTTACTATACTGAATCTTCCAATCCACAAGCATGGGATATTCTTCCATTTGTGGAGATCACTCTTGGTTTCTTGTAACAGTGTTCTGTGGTTTTCCTCGACAAATTTTTTGGTTTTTTTCCCCCCACATATTTCAATTTGTGCTATGCAAATATACTTATTTGAGGAGTTCCTTGTGGTACAGATGGGTAAAACACTTAGCTATTAATAGAAATGATGAAGGTTCAAGACCACTATGAAGAATGAAGGTGAGCTACTATGAAAAACTAGACATTGGAAACTATACGGATCACAGTTCTATTCTGACGCACATGAATTTTTGAGGGTTGGAGATGACTCAAGAGTAAGGTGAGCAGACGTCCTGCTTTTTAACAATTTGTCCCACGTCTTGCGGTTTTTAAAAATCAAAGAAATATATTACAATACTATTTTTGCATTCTATGAACATTTTTGTTGCTCCATATAGACCAAATTTTTAATCAAGAATCCCCCTTCCCCCTGAACAATGGTGTCCTGCTTAAAATCTGGTCAAGCCACTTGAGTCCACCTGAGACACCTAGTTAGAAAGACAGGCGATCTCTTTCTGAAAAGGCAGTCACTGAGAATCCAGTGGAGCATATAGCTCCCGTCTTACACAGCAAGGGCTAGGGAATCCTGGTAATCCTTTGACCTGTGCTAGAGTTGTTACATTTCTTGATTGCTGTTGCATTTTCAGTGGGCCTAATGAGGACACAATGACTTCACATGTATTGGAATAGTAATACACAGTTGATTAATATAATTGCTGCCCATAAGGTTCACGTCAGCTCAGTGAGCTTCAAACCTTGCTTCTTGGATGTTCCACTTTCATTCCTTCCTATCCACTGGTGTCTGTAGGATAATGTCCTCTGATCCAGATTTTGGGTAACTCAGCTAATGATAACTGCAAATGGAGCTTCCAGGAGAGGAAGAAAAGAGACTTCTTACTGCAAGATGTCAAGGTAGAGATTCCCATTTGCTTTCTTCATATATGGTGTTCTCACAATTCATCGTGTCATCTGTTTCTGGTGTTCAATGTATAAATTCAGGTTTCTAAATTCAGGGATGATATTCTTAAGATCATATTTTGGCTCTCATGGAATTTTAAAAATTTTCTTCAGCTTCAACATGAACTTGCACATGAGCAATTGATGGTCTGTTGCACTTATATTGGCTAATGCTATTGAGCTTCTCTATTATCTTTTTCCACAGATGCAATTGATTTGATTTTTGTGGATTCCATCTGGCGAGTTCCATGTATACACTCATTATTTATGTTGTTGAAAAAGAAAGTTTTTCAATAAGTAAGTTTTCAATTAGGAGAAAGATTATGCCTTAAGACTAACAGAAGCATTTTGCTTATTCTCCACGCTCACTATCTGGCCTCTCAATTTTGGGGAAAAGACTACCAGGATTTCTACCCTATCACATGACCCGTGGATATTGGATTTGCTATTCATTATAGTTTCATGAATCAATTTCTTAAAATAAACCTCTATATATGCAATAATATGTTCATATAAACGTGCAATTTCTATTTACTCATTGGAACTCTCTGAATATATGTGTGTGTGTATATATTCTGCTTTTCTAGAGAAACTGACTAATGCAAATACTAACAGTAAAAAATAAATAAACAAGCAAGCAAACAAAACTGGAGTAGATATAAATGAAACCTGAACACCAAGTGGTTGCCATTTGTATGGTCTGAGTTTTGGGGTTGAGCTACACTCTTTGAAGATCAATTTCACCTGTAAGACCACTTTCCTTTCCTACTTTAAGTACTGCCTGTTTTTCTATCGTCCCTCTTATCATGATCTGACCATTGATTCCTACTTATCTTTTAGGTATCATCTTCATTTAAATATCACTTCTGCAAGAATATTTTCTTCACTCTTCAACTTAAATAATTTTATACTAAAGTCTAATTGTTCTTGAACTAAGACCCCTAACTATTTGTGTGAACTTCAATGTACAATGGCTATAGAAAGATATTTTTGAAAATATAGTGCTTAAAAACTACTTGGATATTTAAAACTAGTTAAACAAAGGATAAAAAAATAAGAAACCATGCATGACCGCAGAAGATGTAGTATAAACAATGATTGTCAACATTAAATCCAATAAAGCAGAAGTATTTTAGTAGACAGCAGATGTACATATAATTGTTATGATTTGAACAAAGGCTACATTATTCAAAACCGGTCATTTGACAGTAATACAATGAAGCAAAATTATAGTACATGACAAATACTTATAAGGAATATAAAATAAGTTGAATAGCTACTGTTTTATTTCTTAAGCTGATGAATTAATAAATGTATGTGCTTAAGACATTAGCTTGAAAGGGGGCTGAGCCCTGGTGGCATAGTGGTTGTGCGCAGGACTGGGATGGAGGTTCAATGCCAGCAGCGGCTCCACAGGGGCAAAGGCTGGGGCTCCTACTCCCACCACCAGAGGGCAATGATGCCTAAAAAAAAACAAAAGAAAATAACAGGGGATTATAGCTTCCATATTCCTTAGTCAGAGCATGGGATGGGGGAAAAATAAGGTAAATAGAAACTACATGATATTAGTTATAAATAAAATAAACATCAAAGAAGCTGGAAAAACAAACATGAGTTAGTGCAGATCAAGACTTTCTCTACATAATCTTACACAGATACACATATATGAAAACAAAAGATTGTTAGTTGAAATCTGGCTTAAATTTGTAGATGACTTCTTTGCAGCAACAATGGAATCCAGAAGACTTTATCCCATGAAACTATTCCCTTAATGTTATTAAAAAAACAAAGACACTTTAACCAGTAAAAAATATTCTTATTAAAAATTTTAAAATAAAGAAAAAAATCAGATCAACAGAAACAGTCAAATACACTAAATGAAATTCTAAAGGTTACTACTCAGATAGAAAGAAAGTGATACGAAAGGAATCTTAGAGACCTAGGAAACGGAAAAGAGCAATGAACAGGGTCTAAATGAATATTGTATAAAATCTAAATAAATATTGTATATAAAAACAGGGTAAACCTAAATGAATATTGTGCAAATTAGGCTGCTTTATTTTCCTCTTGCTTTCTGTCATGTGTCTAATACATGACAATAAACATGTAAATTTCAATGAGAGTGTGTTAGGGTTGACTAGAGAAACAATTCCAATGACATCATCCATATACGTATAAGAAAGAGCTTTATATAAGAAGCGATTATATATCAAGAAGATATTCCAATCTAGTCCAACTCAAGTTCATAAGTTCCATTTTAGATTTAAATAGCCACATGCAATGACACAGAATGCAGGAAGATCACAGGTCAGTAGGTGTGGATCCAAGCTCAGTGGAAATAGGGCAGGGCTCTGGCAGCTCCCAGGGTGAGTGCCAATGTCCCAATAAGCAGAAAGATGAAGAGGCAGAGAGAGGGAGGCTCCCAGGGTTACCGTGGTAGGAAGGCCACACCCCCACAGAGGCATCATCAGGCTGGACCTGAGTGAC
Organism: Nesogale talazaci; assembly: GCA_004026705.1. Taxonomy (NCBI): domain Eukaryota; kingdom Metazoa; phylum Chordata; class Mammalia; order Afrosoricida; family Tenrecidae; genus Nesogale; species Nesogale talazaci. Next base: position 27,866 of record PVJH01016910.1, on the reverse strand, counting down.
AAGTTGGATTCCACTCCTACACTTTCACACATCTTTAAGCTAACTTAGTCATCTAACTCGTACAGAGGGAAAACATAGAGTTCTAAGATCTCGAGAAGAGGTTCCTATTATAGAATATGCTCTAACACAGCAGTTCTCAATGTGTGGGTCGTGGCCCCTTTGGAGATCGACCCTTTCATAAATGTACAAAAGTGCTTGACACTATGGATATGTATGTGGATTGTGATAATTGTTGTATGAGACCCCAATAAAGTGGTTACAAGAGAAAGAGTGTCAGAAAACACCTATTTCTGACAGTCTTAGAAACTGAGACACTGCTCTTTTACCTGTCTCCGGGCAGGTCCACCCACATGCATCTATGCTGATCTGGTGAGAAAGAAGCTATCTCAACCTTGGCACAGACATTGGCTTTTTATGCATACTGTTGCCAAGTACAACAATGAAGTTTGCTGTTATTATATTAATATTTTTTACCCATGCTATTTCATGCTTCAAGGCAAAATTTAATTTGCTTGTAACTAGAAATAAATATTTCACAATATATGATTACATATTGCTTTGTGATTTATCATTATGCTTTAACTATGTTCAATTTATAACAATGAAAATATATCCTGCAGGGTACATAAGCAAATATGGTAAAGAAAGTTGATGGCCCAGCTATTGAAAGATATAGAATCTGGGATCTTAAAAGCTTGGAGGTAAACAAGCCACTATCTAGCTCAGAAGCAACAAGACCCACATAGAAGAAGCCTGGGTGATCATGATGAGTTGTTGAAGGGATTAGGTATCAGGCACCAAAGGAAAAAAAATCATATCATTGTGAACGAGGGCAAGTGCAGACTGGGGACCTAAAGCCCATCTGTAGGCAAGTAGACATCCTCTTACAGAAGAGTTGTGGGGAGGAGACAAATGAGTTAGGATTCAGTATAGCAACTTTCCTCGAATTCTAAAATGCTTCCTCCTTCCCACTATCATAATCCCAATTCTACCTTACAAATCCAGCTAGACCAGAGGATGTACACTGGTACAGATAGGAACTGGAAACATAGGGAATCTAGGACAGATGAACCCCTCAGGACCACTGGTAAGAGTGCCAATACCTGGAGGATGGAGGCAAGGTGAGGTAGAAAGGGGGAACCGATGACAAGGATCTGCACATAACCCCCTCCATGGGGGATGGACAACAGAAAAGTGGGTGAAGGGAGATGTAGAACAATGTAAGACATGAAAGAATAAAAACAATTTCTAAATTATCAAAGGTTCATGAGGGAGGGAGTAGTGGGACAGGAGAGGTAAAATGAGGAGCTGATACCAAGAGTTCAAATAGAAAGCAAATGTTTTGAGAATGATGATGGCAATAAATGTACAAACGTGCTTATCACAATGGATGCATGTATGGATTGTGATGAGTTGCAGAAGTTCTCAATAAAATGATTTTTTTAAAGAAAGTATATCCTGCATATAAGATATTTACATTATGATTCCTAACTAGCAAAATTACAATTATGGAGTAGCAATGAAAATAATTTTATGCTGGGGGTCACCACAACATGAGGAACTCTATTAAAGGGCCTCGGCATTAGGAAGGTTGAGAACCACTGCTCTCACCAAAGCAAAACAAAACCAAAAATCAAATTCAGTGACATCAAGCCCATACTGACTATGTCAGTCTGGGTAGACTAGAGGAACAAATTCATCGACATGTGTATGGATATAAGGGAAGGTTTATATACAAGAAGAATGGGACACTGAGAAAGCATACCAGCCCAATTCATTCAAAGTCATAAGTCCAATATTAGCCCATATGCCTGATATCAGTCTATAAAATCTCCTTCCAACTCACAAAGTCACAGGACAGTGGGTGCAGAGTCCTGGCGCTGGCAGGAGTCTCCCCAGGGTTCCTCATTTCCAGGGATCAGGGTCCATCAACAGCATCCAGTAGTGGTAGAAGCAAGTCAGCACTGGCAGGGTTCTCCAGGTGGCTTCTTCAGTTTCAGAGGTCTGGTCCCATCAGGGTAAGGCCGTGTGGCTTCTCCTCTGGCTCGGCCAGCTCTGCGGACGCTGCCATTTTGTCTTGTCCATAGTTCATTGTCTCTGAGACTAACTCCCAACAACTCGGGAGATAGCTTCTCATCTCCACAAGGGAAATATTGCAAGATTTCCCAGAAGCCTCAGGAGACAGCCATGCCCACAAGGAGGCCTCATTGGCTACACAATGGTCATCTCCAGATTAACAGGCTAGACTCCACCCCTACATCTCAATCATGTAATTAACATAAGCACATGACCGCCACACTGACTCATAGAGATGCTGTAGGACAAGGTAGAACTGCCCCTCTCTGCATCAAAGTCTTCTTAAGAGATCTCTTTCTTTTCTCCTGAGGTGTGGCAGGTGGCTGCGAACTAAAGACAGATCTGGTAAATAAAGGATGTATTTGTAATCTCTAGGAGCTCCAGTCGTGAAGTGGTTACGCAATGGGTTGTACGATCAGCCTGGTCAGCGGTTCAAACCATTGCTGCTTCTTGAGAGAAAGACTAGGCTTTCTATTTTCTTAAACAGTCTCCAAACTCACTCAGGGTCATTTTGAGTCAGCATTGACTTAATGGCGGTCAGGTTTTTGTTTTTTTTTTTGTAAACTGTAGGTGAACTATTTAAAAAATAAGCAGAATGTACAATTTACAAACTAATGAAATGATTTTTTTAAAAAGTGAGCTCATTAAAAATTGACAATATAATTTGCTATTTTTGTGGAGTCTGGGTTGTCTCCCTTTCAAACTATTTATTAGTACCTAATTCAGACATCATATCACTTCATAGCTCAATCATATCAAGCAGTATTGTACCATCACTACCACAAGCAGTTTAAATATATTTTCTTTCTCTTTGTACTCCTTGATGTCAGCTCCCTCTATTTTCCTCTCCCTCCCCTTACTTTCTGTGCTGTATCCCCCATAAACTCTTATCTACTTATTGTTCCTATAGATTCACACATCGAGGTTTCATATACTAAAATCATAGAAAAATACATAGTAAAGTCAAGAAGGCTACCAGCAATGACAAAATGCAATAGATATAAACCTCAATATGAAAAAAACCTACAAAAATACATTAAAAACCAGAGCTAGCACAGTGTATATACAATTTTATTGCTATCAAAACCAATATACTGTGATCAGTTTACATAGATGGAGTATATATTTTGATGAGGAATATGGCTTTCAAAAAGCACTGAGGAATAAGTAGAACAATGATTCTATTTCTGTACTTTGGGATTAGTAGGTGGGTGGGTAGAAGAGTAAGAAGAAAACCCCTGAGAAAAATTCAAGGGGAGAAATTTCCATGAGGAACATTCACTGCTAATAATGAAAATTTTTTGTTTTTCTTAACCTGGAGTTTCCAGAGAATACATTTAAAGGGTTTGAGTGACAGACAGACAGAGAGAGAGAGAGAGAGAGAGAGAGAGAGAGAGAAGCAATGGGAATTACAGAAGTTGGGTGATATAGATTATCAAAAGGGCTTATTTTCAAGGAGGAGAATGTGGGATTAATCAGGTCACAGTTTGATTGGAGGACAAAGAGATAAATGACTCTCCAAGGCCTGTCCCCAACTCTCTTGCTCTTTGTTGATCAGAGAATGCTGCTGTTTTAGCTAGTTCTCTTCCTCAACCTATGAGCTACACCAACTGTGGGCCAAGTCAACCTGTGGATCAAGTTGTTAGAGTTTGAGGCTCCTTTGAGAACTACTTAGCCGTGCTGCTGGTATGTACATCACTTGAGTTTGAGGCTAGTGGATCCTGTCACCTTGCATTGCTTGTGTTCAATATCTCAACGGGGTCTGCTTTGTTAAGCTCCCAAGCTAATGACTGTTGGTGACTCACAGTACTGTTTGCTGCCTGTGGGCAGACTCTGCTTGCTGTGCCTGAGGGAGGACTCTACTGTCTGCTTTCTTGACCTTGGACTTGGAAACCCACGTGAATTGAAGGACTTCCAGTATATTAATTGTTTCATGGAAGTGCATTGAACTGACCCCTCTGTACTAATTAGCTGCTATATCCTTATATAATATGTTTTATACATATAACATATATACAATTAGCACACAGAACTATATAATAAATAATTTTCATATTTCTTCTTGCTGTATAAACTTATCCTCTTTTATGTGTATTATCTTAAGTGTCTTGGGTTTGTTTCTCTAGAGAACCCTGCCTAACTGTCACTCAGCCACTCAGCCAGTCAGTTAGTCAATTGACTCACTCACTCACTCACTCACTCACTCACTCACTCACTCACTGACTCACTCACTGCTATCCAGAGGATTCTGACTTATAGCTCAGCATTCTACCATGTAGGACAGGCTAGAACTACCCCTATGGGTTTCTGCATCTAATCTTTTATAGGAGTAGAAAGCCCCAAAGCCAAAAAACCCAAACTCACTGCTATCAACTGAATCCTGACTCATAAATGCCCTATAAAATAGTGTGGAACCACCCCTTGGATTTCTGAGACTTTAAATCTTATGGGAACAGAAGACCTCATCTTTCTTCAAAGGAACCTTTGAAAGGGTTGAGCCACTGGCTGTGTGGTTAGCAGCTCAGTGTGTAGCTCACTAAGCCATCAGAGGAAATTTATGATTTTTTCTCCTTAATTAGTCTGATTCATCTGCAAGTAGATGTTAAGCCTGACCACCACGCAAGTACGATTGGATTTATTGTGGAAAATTGACCTTCAAACTGTGGATTCTTCCTAAAATTCAGACCAGGCAAATGACAGCAACTAATGTGGTCTTCAGACAATTTCATTAATATCTAACTTCTAGTCTTTGCAAAATTTTAATACTTTTCTAAAATTACACATCTGTTATTAAAGTGAACTTCTTGTTGTGATTGTTATCATCCAGTCATTCCAGTTTTTGACAATCATAGATGTCTCTAAGTTCAAGACCTCCATTGGACTTCTTGAGCTGGAACCTTTGAAGATTTTTCAACCGTGACTTTTTCTCTCCTTTTGCTCCTGGGTGGATTTGAAACACAAACTGTTTGCACCATCTAGGGACCTTGTACAGAAATTTCCCCTCTCCAGAATCTGGTTATTTTTTTGCCATAGAGACATTCAAAATGAGATCACCTTTCCACAAGAAATTAAGTGTTCAATAAACAGCCAGCTGAATTTTCTGGCTCTGGAGAGCTATATAAATCAATGTAGAATCACTGTTTAATCTATTATTTATGCATAGTTGCAAGTATCTTATCCTCTTTTCCTTCCTTTTGAAATTCCAGGTGGTGCTCCCTGTTCAGTAATGATGGACTTACCTTGATTTCCCACAAGTCATCTCATAGTTCAGCATTTTAATAAATTCATCAACATAGCTCACTTTATGAATTATGTATTCTATTCAATTTTATATTCTATCAAAGGCAAAAGTAGACATAGACCATCAACTTCATTCCTTTTGGATTTTACTTCATCCTTAGAATAAGTGGTGAGGCTATAATGTAGAAAAGGAGATAAAAGGCATCTTCCTGTGGTCATTTTAGGAATTGACTATGGCTGCAGTCTTGCCTTAGGAGTAAGGACGGTTGCTTCAATAATTGGCCATTATCACCAGGTCTGCACTAAGAACTTCTGAAGAATTTTAATGATTGTAAACCTTCACTCTAAAATAAATAGGTAAATAAAAATCTAATTGGGATGCTAGAATCACAATCTGTTTGAAAAACACCTGTAAAATACTCAGGGTCTGGTGTCTCCTGCTCGATTGCATTATTCCATTTCCTAGATGGAAATTGAGCCATGAGATTGTGCATGGAAAGAACATCCATCACATCACTGCTAGAGGAATTATCTCCTCCACCCCTGGCAGGTGCTTCTTTTATTATTATTATGCTGCTTTTTGTGATTCCAAAAGTTAGAAGTTCTACAAAGGCAAAAACATAGATCAATAAGAGAATTTTTTGTTCTTGTTAATTGCATTGGGGTGTATCTCTGAGGTGTTATATCATTGGAGGTCACCCTCCTAAAGTTGTTATATATCTTTCTGTGTTTCAGTATATGAAACCCAAGATTGATGAAACGATAGAGACAGCAAGTAGAATAAGATTTTCTGGATGGGGGATGAATTGGTGTGGGGCACGGGTACAGGGGTGGTGGTGGGGTAAAAGGGAGACAATGTCAAGGATTCTAGGAAGAAAAAGAACATTTGGAAACTGATCGTGGTAGCAACTCTGCTTGATGTGTTTGAACGATGGGATGATATGTGTGTTAACCCTCAATAATAATTTTTTTAAAAGTAAAAATGTATCTCATTCTAGTAAAAATGTTACATCAGGAAAATATTCTTATATTTGATGTGTGTATGTGGCTGCACTGTATACCAATTGCTATAAGTGACGGGATTGATGATAGGCTTACATCTATTTTTTTAATGTCATGTGATCTACTTGTGATTGACTGGTAGATCGCAATCCACGTAGTGAGCCCCCCTGATTTAGACAGTTCTTTTATGTCCATGAGCTGCTTCTCCTGTGCTGGTCTAGTTTGATAGTTTGAGTTTCAGTTATTTCCTTTCCCAGTTTTTAACAGGTAAGAAAATTAGTGTTGCAGTAATAAATGCTTACGAGGTAGAAAACTCTGAAAATAAATTGGAATATTAAATGCATTGCAACCAGATGAACTGAATCCAAGCAAAGCTTTAAATTTTTCTCAAGCTTGTTATTGTGCATTAGGTGAAGGCTCACAGAACAGATAATCAGGTTTACATTCAACAATTCAAAAACATTTTGTTTCAATTCATGTACTGCAGTCCCTTCAATGTACGATCAGTGATCCTATTTCCTGTCTTTCCATTATTCTCTCTTTTCTAACCCTTTGAACTTTGTCCTTAGGTAAATGCTGCTCTTTTCATTTTAAATGACAGATTATTCTAATAATACAACTATCCAAACTGAAGGATAACAAGGTCCTTCCCCCCATATTCCTATTTGCGCAGTTATCTTGATCTCTTTTATGATTTTGAGTTTTGTTTCACATTTTCTTCTCACTTGCTTTAGGATCAAGTGATCCTTAAGGACAACTGGTAGTCATAGTTGAACACCAGCTAATTCTTCTGATCTCAGCATTGTGGAGATTGATATTTGTGTGGTTTTTTCGTCCATTGGACTAGTTGTTTCCATGTGACTTTCAGTTTTGGTTTTTCTTCTTTCCGATGAATTCGGAGAAACCAATAGTTGCACTTTGAAGGCTACTAATGAGCTCTTAAGATCCCAGTCTCTATTTATCAATGTAGCATTTAGAATATTGACTTTGTGGACCGAACTATGCCAGTTGACTTCAGTGTCCCCCCACTTTTGGCCCTGAGCCCACAAGCTCAGCAACTTCTTTAGTTGCTCAAGGTGTTTAGTTGTGTCTTTGACGGTTTTCATAATTTCACACCCTGATTGCTCTACTCTATTTATGCATTGGAGCATCTGCTCTAAACAAACATGCATGTACAAGCATTCTCTGTCAATCTCTATGGCTTACAAGTGTATTCAAGCACTTACTTATAGATCACCACTGTTGAAAAATTGCCTGAAAACAATAGCTACCTCTGTTACCCTTAACTCTTGCAAGCCTCCCCAAGTCTTGCCCCACTTTATCATTACAGCTATTTAAGAAAATCACTTTATTGGGGGCTCATACAACTCTTATCACAATGACTACATACACCTATTGTATGCAAACAACATCTGAACATTTTTTGCCACCATCAGTCTCAAAACAACCTCCTTCTACTTAGGCCCTTGGTATCAGCTCCTCATATTTACTCTCTCCCCCTTCTCCCCCTCCCTCATGAACCCTTGATAATTTGCAAATTCTCATTATAACTTTTAAAATATTTTGGAGTGTTCTTACGTATGACAAAAAATGTAGTATATATGTGTATACCTACACGGAGTTTACAAATAGTTCTCAATCCTAGATATATGTTAAAAACATTATAAGTATATGGTTTATTTGAGAAAGAATAATTTAAATTTCAGTTATTTAAATAACATTTTAAAAAGTCCTTAGCTCTACCACAAAAATATTAGTGAGTTATATATATATATGCTAAATTAAGGTAGTAAGTAGTGTATTCACTGCATTATATATTCAAAAACAGCATATAGTTATTTATGAAATACATATTTAGTTTTGCATTCTGATTTTTTTCTTAATACTTTATCATAAGTATTTTATGCAACCAAAATTTTTAGTGATCATCATTACATAAAATTTAATCTTATGAAAAAAAGTTATTTTTAATTTTTTTATTTTCCTATTATCAAAAATTATGTTTATTTCCAATTATTTCCTTTTGGTGAATATCATGAGTTAAATCTTTATAAATATTTCTGATTATTTCCTTTGGATAGATCCTATAGAATGTTGATTCACTAAATTCATAATTTTGTTTCAAGTAGAAACAAAAGTGAGAATATTTTTCAAATGTTTGATTCAGCTTGATGCTTTACTTTTAGAAAGTTTATCAACATTTACATTTCTACCAATATTACTCAGTATTACCATTCATTGGATCATAGCCAATGCTGAAACACTTTAAAAAGAATACTTGTCTACTGGATATATTGCTATATTTGATAAATCTTGATAAATTGGAATTTTTTGCTTAAGTTTATATATCTCTGATAATTAGTGATGATAAATACAGTATGTTGCTTATTTACTACATTATTTTTTATTTGACTTCTATGAAATAACTGCATAAGCCATTATCATGCTTTTTCAGTGGAAATTAGATTACATTATTTTGGTTTATGAAAGTCTTGTTTGACCTTTAGGGTGTTCAGATTTGTTTTTTTTCATATTGTCAATATGAGAGGACTTCACAAAGTTGATGAAAGAATTGAGTTAAAAGATAATGGAATTTTTCATGAACTTTTGGAACTTGCTTCATATTTGACACTGTTTATCACCTGTCTTTAAATTTTTATTATTAAAAAGCCTCAAAAATGAAGTACATTAGTAAAAGCCATAGTTTCCAACAATTATGAATATCAATATTACTTCATTTATACCTTTCTTCCTAGTTCCCCTGATTTCAACCCTGAATTAATATGAATGTCCTTCAACTTAGTGTTCCCAGGGTCTCACATGCCACACCATGGTCTTAGCTTTGCCTCATTCTCTCTTTCCTTACCTTCTGAACTCTTTCTTTGGGTGAGAGCTGCCCTACTGATTTTAAATGGCTGATTATTCTAACACCCGTGTGAATTCACTGAGCCCTACCTCCAGTGGTCTCTTGACTGGTTCTGTAATATGTGAGATATGCTCTCACCAAGATCCTTTCATTTTACTTAGAATAGTCTTTCTCTCTATAGCCACAAACACCTGCCTTCAGCTCTTTTGATCTCCTCCCCACCCCTTAAACTATCACATTCCCTGTGTCTCGCCTTCTGACTGCTTGATTAAAATGCCCTCTGCTTCTCCCAGTCCCTGGCTTTACTTTTCTTTATTGCATATTGTTATCTTATTCTATGTTTATTTTCAATCTTTCCCATTTATTATCCACCTCCACTCATCTAGAAATATGACCCCCACAATGTAGGGAATTGTTGTCTGATTTCATCATTTTATACTGCCATAGGCTAAGAATAATCTTTGGAGCATAGTAGACACTTCATAATTAAACTAAATTCTAGATGTGTCAAAGACTTAAAAGTAGAAGTGAGACCATTAAAGCACTGAAAGTAAGCTAGGAGTATTTAAAAATGATCTTATAGGAGAAAAGGCCTATGTAAGAATGGCATACCATGTAAAAACATGAAAGAATCATTTAAAAAAATCACATGAAATAAAATTCTGCTAGGCAAAAAAAAAAACCAAATAAACCAAACCAAATAGCAAACACCTCAAGCAAGGCCAAAGGCAAATCACAGTATGGGGAAAATTTGCAACTCATATAATGAACAAATTGTGAAGTAGAGTTCCAATAAATTAATAAAGAAACCCCAACTAGTCTATCAGTTGGCTGTGCTTTGGCTAGAAATAACAGAAAATCTGACTGCAATGATTTATCAGATCTTTTCTCACATAATATAAACTCTGACATTATGTGCCTGATGACAGAGTGTCAATAGCTTAGTGTCAATATCTATCAAGGCCCATGTCTGGTTTGGCCTTTCCCCCATGGTCATAAAATAACTGCTGAAACTCCAATCATCTTGTCTGAAGGTAAGGCAAGAAAATGGAAAAAGGGATAGGAACAGCTCCCGAATCAAGAAAATAAAAGCTGTCTCAGGAGTCCCACAGCAAATTACCACTTATATCCTATAGGCTAAGATACTCTCACAAGACCATTCCTGGCTAGAAGACAAGAGACATTCAATCAACCAACACATGGATTCATCATTTTGGGTATTCAATGACTACACAGTCTTTATCCTTTTGCACAACACATAGTCAACTGTTCCCCAAATTAAACCATGTTTCAAATGACTTCGAAATGGAAATTCAAGATTTCTGAATCATAAACAGTTCTCCGCATTAGGCCCAGCTTACCTCCAAAAGTTCACCATCTATAAACAGTGCCATACAGTCTTTAGCACTTGAGACAGATGGCCAGATAGATTTCCTATTCAGTAGGCATGAAGTTGGGCCCAAGGGTCTCCCTTTCTGCCTTGATCTAGTTGATGTGATGCAAATGGATCAAATGTTACACTTTGAGAAACACTGAATTAGAAGATACTTTCTCTTCCCTGAAGTGGATGTACAAGGGCAAGTCAAAAGTATTTCTAGGAGGCTCCAGCTCCTACATTGTGGTACAGTGAAATTGTTTCATATGGCTTTTCTGTCCATATTCCTTGTCACTCCCACCTAGTGAGTATGTGGGAGCAAACAAATAAGCTGTCGAGTACTCTAACTCAAGGATGGCGTAGTCTTGTCATTCCTTGAGGCATAAAGCAGTCATCTCAGAAGTAGGAACTGAGAGAAATCTCATGATCTTAAAGAAAGAAGAGCTACCAGTAGAGCATGTATGAATTTCCTGCCTGAAGTAGTGGAGCAGCAGAGGCCTCACTACATGTGGACCAGAGGAGCGGTGCTGAGATTTTGCATGCTTCCCTAGAATAAGTTCAGAGACCAAGTACCACATGACTGGGAAACTGAGGATTAGAGAGAGACAGGACTGCTGGTTGAGAAGAGGTGCTTTTGTGAACCAAATACTGTATCCTTAGTGTTTTCTAATCCTGATTTGTGGTCATCAGTTAACTTCCCTGGTAAAACCTGACAATCATGAGTATTGCCTGAGAGTTCTGTGTGGCCATATTAATGGATTATTGAACCCAGTCTTTGGAGAAAGAGTTGGTGTCAGAATAGGGTCAAAGAAGGATAGTGGATGGAGGCATATCTGACCTCAGCTTTGTGTCAATTGGCCATGGACTGGTGTGGAGTTGGAGTCTTCTCCCCATCTACTGAAGCTGGAGGAGGTCAGATACGGTCCCTTGTCATTTTCTCATACATGCACATTTTTGTTACAAGCAAAAGGTATTTAAGCACATATTCTTAATCAGTGAATGGTTGTAGATAAGTTATCATAGGACATAGGAAGATCATGGGACTTATTATGACAACATTTTTAAAAATTAAAAACTGTGTTGGTGGGGAAAAGACTAGGGAAAATACTGTGGGTCGGGGAAATATATATATATATATATATATATACATACACACACACATAAACACACTAGCACGACAACACACTTGTTTGTGGGAATCCAAGAATAGGAAGAGTGTATATATGGATGAATCTGTTAGTCTCATATATTAAGAAGCCTGGCAGGCTGGGTTTCTGGGGTGGAGGGAGGCCTCCACCCTTGTGAGTTGGAGTTAAGTCCCAATCACATTCTCAAAATTAATATTGTTCCCCACTATGCCTTCCTATAAGAGTGCTACCTTAAACTTACTCCTTACAAGCACATGGTTGATTGCTATATAGCTATAGCTGGCAGCTTTAACAATAGAAGCAAACACCATCCATCTGTTCTCTCTTTCTGCATGTCACCCCCCTCCCCATTGCTTCCCCCAATGCAGGCATTAGGTTTCCTCATTTATGACCTCAGGGACCTTATGGTAGATACCATCTACCTTGTGATGCTTGTAACTACTGAGTATGGAGTCTCATGGCTACTTACAAATGTTCTAAGATAGTAAAGGCTCAATCTATCTTCTCCCAGGACCATCAGGAGGACCTGGGAGTGAGCGTGCTATCATGAAATGTGTCTGAGTCCTTTATTTTGCTCTCTTTCCCATTTTTCTTATCTTCTGTGACTTAGCTATAATCCTTATGTTATCACTGTGCAATTGCACCTACTGCCCCTTCAGTTGTTAGAGGCTAGATTCCTCAGACACTTGCTCATTTTTAGAAGATAGCGAGGACTTTTCTAAAATAATTCTGCTGGGAATTATTACCCTATTCTTTCTCCCCTCCAAATTCAATCTTAAGCATGCCAACATTTTCATTTTATTGTGGTATAAATCTAAGAGCATATAACTCTTCAAGAAAGGTGTAGGGAAGATGGAGACACTACTTCAGAAGTGTACAACACTAGCTAGAGGTTTTCTTGTTTGTTTTTTGGGCATCATCACTGCCTCTGGTGGTCGTGAGAGCTACCCAGCACTGCTCCTGAGAGCCACTGCTGGATTTGAACCACCAAACCCGTGGGCCACAATCCCGCACTCAACCACTTACACCCCCAGGACGCCACCTCTAGCTAGAGGTTTTATAGAGGGGAAAAAGCTTCATTTAAAAATGTGTTGGAAATTTTATATTTTGAAAAGCTTTACATTTTGATATTTTTGTTTAATAAAGTTTTCTGTTATTTCTGTGATTTTTAAAAGCAATACTTTTAAAATATTCTTATATAATGTAGAATAGGAATAGACAAAATAAAATATAAACTCCATTTTAGAAAGAAAGAACACAAAATGCATATTATAGTAACTGATTCAAACTACTTGTTCAAATCGCATTTCAGCTATAGGGTGTAACTTTGAGCTTGTAGTCATTTCTTGCATTGGCTTCCACATTTATAAAATGTGAATAATGATAGCATTCTCTTCATAGGGTATTATGAGGTTTAAATGAATCAAAATACTTAAAATATGTCTGAGAAGACATAGCATACCTGGAAACAAATGTTACTCTTATTATTACACATACCATGCCTTTTAAATTTTAATAGTAAGCCTCCTTGTACTGTCAGTAGAATTAAATTCTTTAATTAATTAGTCTGGTAGTTCCTGGTTTTGTTCTTTGGGACATTCTTTCTTTTCTTTTGCTGTTTTTCCCCCGGTGTTCTTGGGGGCTGGTACAGCTCATAATCACAATTCATCCATCCACCCATTGCATCAAACACATTTGTACATATGCTAACATCATCTGTTTTTTTTTTTTGGGGGGGGCATCACTGCCCTCTGGTGGGAGTGGGAGGCCCAGCCTTGCTCCTGGAGAGCTGCTGCTGGATTTGAACCACCAAACCAGTGGGCCGCAGTCCTGCACTCAACCGCTACACCACTGGGGCCCAGGCCTCTTATCTTTTGCTTTTAATGATTACAGTGATAGTTATGTGTCAACTTGACTGGGCCAGGATTCTCAGTAGTTTGGCAGTAAGGCCTCTGACCTAAAGTGCAGGTCACAACCTGATGATGTCTCCTGGCTTGTTATTATTTCATGTCTGTCATAGGTGCTGTTGATAACCCACTTTATTCTTCCTGCTGGTCTGGATCCTGCATCCAGTTTCTTGTGACTTAACCTGGCAGCCCACCATTTGTCCTGCTAATGCTGGGAGCTACTGGTATCTCATCATATTCCTTATTGACCTCGCATCTATCCACCTGACTCAGCCTTCAGACTACATCTCCGTTCTTCCTTCAGTTTTCTGGTTTATCAGTTGTCAGCTGCGAGAAATTGGAAGAGCCTCCAATTTAGCATTTATCCCATGGATTTGAATTGATCTGAGCTTGCCTGCTTTGTGACTTTGTGGGTTGCTTTATGAGTGTCACTGGTTTTGTTTCTTTAGGAAATTCAGGATAATACTTTTGGTGTTGACATGTGGGATTCTAGAAAAATAAATCATTAGGATGGAGAGTGGAAGCATGTCTGAACTCTACTTTCTGGCAGTTTGTCTTTGGTTGGTGTGGAGTCCAACTCTCTTTCTCCCTGGAGTAGCAAGAGAAGGCCAAATATGTCCTCTATATCATTTACTCAGCTGGTATCTGGGTAGTACCTTTGCAATGGATCCAGCCTCATAGATGCATGGAGTTTTGTAAGAGACTGAAGAAAGGTACAAAGGAAGTGAAAATTTTGATTGTTGGCTAGTTTAAACTGCAGCTGAGAGGAGGCTTTTACTAGAATGGTTGGAGGCAAGCAAGATGGCTGAGATGAGGCCATATGCAGATTAATGGTATAGTCTTGGGTGGAGAACACTGCAATACAAAGATGGGGTTTAGAGTGTGTTTAGTTGACTCTATTAGAGATTTTGGTTTCTTCTACTTTAAAATAAAATCACCATTGAGTGGATTCAACTCACAGGTACCTTATAAGTTAGGATAGAACTGCCCCTGTGTTTTTCTGAGACTATGACTACCTATTAAAGAATGGGAAGCCTCTTCTTCCTCCTGTGGAGTAGCTGGTGGTTTTGAATTGCTGACTTTCTGGTTAACAGCCAAACTTGTACCTCACTACAACAGGAAGACTCCTTTCTCCTACTTTGTGTCATAAAACAGACATACACATGTGATTGGAATGAATATTGGGAATTATGATTAGTGAGAACTTTTTGTTATAAGCCAATTAGAACTTCCCCCAGTATCAGTACATTGCCTGAATATCAGTCTATTTGCATTTTAAAAGACATGCAGTACTACCCAGGACTTCTGAGACATTAGGAGAGTTAACTTTGAAAGGAAGACTGCTGGAGGGTTGGTGGTGGTGGTGGTGGTGGTGGTGGTGGTGGTGAGAACTGTTTGTCATTTTGAATTTTGAGCAAGCACTTTGCCCCAAGTCTGGAAAAATCTGCACACATCAGAGAACACCCCTTCCAGGAATGAAAGTTAAAAGGAGCCAATATGCATAAAACCTGATATGGAAATGCGTGGATGAAGCAGTGGGATGAGTTTGGATATGTTCCAGTGGCACCTGTTGACCTAGTTTATAGAGGTTAGAGATGAGAGAAAAGAGAAAGGACGGAGGTTAAAGAATTGCTTTAAACTGGGAAACGACCTAGTCCCAAGGTCCTGGGGCTAAGAATATGTGAAGGGACCAAATGGTCTGAAGTGCAAGGAGGTGAGTGTGTCAGCTCTCAGACTTCTACTGTGCCCGTGTTGACCTAGTGGATGGTGAGGGCTGACCTGATCAGAACCAGCCCAGATGAAAAATGATCTTTGATGCTGCGAGATGGTTAAAATTGCTACATTTTGAGGCTTTCCCTGGACTTTACATTCCTTGTGGATGCAGATGCACAAGTCAACTGTAATGAAGGTTCTTCAGATTTAAAAAATGCCTTTTTCTCCTCAGAGCACTGGGTTGATAGGGGTGGGAAATTTAGAAATTGGATATTCAAAGTGGGAGGAAATAAAATATTGAAACGGCTGGTTTTCAAGCTCCCGTAGTGGGACCTGTGGTGGTTACATAATCTCCTGTTAATTTACAAAGAGGTGGAGTCTAACCTGTCAATCAGGTCACAGTTTGATGGCCTCATTTGGAGTTGCAAGGAGATAAATAGCTCACTGGAGACCAGATACACCCACTCCCTGTGAGACATGCCTGTTGACATGTCACATGGAGCTATGCTGATAGAACCCAAGTCCTGGAGTGGAGGAGCCATGTTGGAGACCCACGTCAGTGCTGAGTCTCTGCCACCATCACTGGATCCACAAGACCTTCCACCCAATGGCCTGCCATCTTACTGCATTCAGTATCTTTGTATGGCTGCAGAGTCTAAAGAGGACTTTAAGGACTAGTATCAATATATGGGTACAGAGTCCTGGGGTAATATTGGAATTATGGACTTGATCTGGACTGGGCTGGGATTTTTTAAATGTGCAATGGTTCTTTGATATAAAATTCACTCTTACACATGTAGGAGTGTCTGAATTTGTTTCTGTAGTCAACCCAGACTGACACAGTCTTGTTAGTTTCAAATGAATGGCATGAGGGATAATGCTCCATTGAATAATTTTCCCTTTTCCTGATGAGTCAAGAGAAGAAATGGAAGGGGTTGTGTTGGTACAATTATAGGATTCAGGTGTAGGTGAATTTTAACAGGACTGCTATAGTTAGACATCCTTTTTTGTTTAATGTAAATGTATTTTTGTTTTTATGTGAGTTAATTTGTATCATGTCATGCACAAGTAGGATTTTATTATTGTCTTTTTTGCAGAGTATGTATGGTTAAAGAGATGTGTATAGTCTCTAAGTATACAAGGGGTGGGTTGTGATAGCTAAGCTTTGTGTTGACTTGGTGTGGCAGTCACCAAAGCAATTTGAGAATTAAGACGTGGATTCTAGCCTGTCAATCTGGAGGTAGCCAATGAAACCTCTGTGTGGGCATGGTTTTCTCCTGAGAATTCTGGGAAATATAGTATTTCCTTCTTGAAGGCAGGAGATGCGATCCCTCTGCTAACTCCCTGGGAGGCATTGCAGCTAACAAGACACATAGCAGCATGCTGATAGACTCTGATCCCTGGAAACTGGAGGAGCCACGAGGAGATCCCTGACAGTGCTGAGATGCTTCTACCACTGCTAGAAACACAAGACTCTGTACTCACTGGCCTGTGATTGTCCTGGTGTCATTGCATGTGTTTCATTAGTCTGAAGAGGACTTTATAGATGGGTATCAGGCATATGGGCTAAAATCGGACTTATGACCTTGGACTGGATTGGGCTGGGATGCTTTCTCAATGCTAAGTCGCTGTACATTCTTATATACATATGAATGTCTATGGATTTGTTTCTCTAGTCTATATGGACTAACACACTAGACTGAGTCAGAACTCTCAGTACTCTTGGTTTAAGCTCTGTCCCATGTTGTGCAGATAACTTGATGACATATCCTTGGAGGAGAGGGCTATTTCAAGACTATAAATGGATGCTGTACAGAATTCAATTTCTGTCTTCTTCTTCCTGCTGGCCTGGACCCCACATTTGGATTCTTAAAACTTGGCCTAGCTGCCCACCAAGTGACTTGCCGACTATGGATTGTCATGCTTCCTGTCAATCTTGGATCCACTGGACTTGGTTTCCAACAGGCTGTTTCCTGGTTCATCATCCTGTTTCTTGATTCCTTACTTGACAATCAAGTGAGTCAGAAAGGCCTTTCAGGTTAACAGACAACCCATGGACTTGAGTTGGACTGGGTTTGCCTGATTTGTAGCTGTGTGAGTCTCTTTTTTGAAACAAATTTCTTTCTTATACATATGAGTGCTACTGTTCTAATTTGTTTTTCTAGAAAACTAAGCCTTAAAAGGCATATATGTGCTTTTTAAAGTTTATGGTTTCTCTTCAGAATTTAACTTTAAGGGTTCAGTCAGTTATAGAATGCTGCCTCAGTAGTATAGACATGTAGGATTCTTTAGAGAAACAAAACCAGGACACTAATAATTCTCTCTATATATTTATTTAGATAGAAAGTTATCTAACATAAGAAACAGTCTATAAAGACTAAAAATTAGTCTTTATAAACAGACTAAAAATTAGTCTATAACTAATCTATAAAGCGGTACAAATGGCTCAGTGCAACGCACTTGCGTGAGACAGCTAGAAGACTGGCAGTCCTTCCAGTCTGGAGTGCCACAGAGGAGTCCTCTGTAGAGCAATTCAGGATATCTGGCAACAGCAGCAAACAGCAAAGCAGGTCACCAACAGTCAAATGACAGTGTCCAACAATCTCCAGCTCAATGGATGTATATTCCAGGAGGGTGGCGAAGCAAGGCTTGAAGGAATCTCAACTTACAGCAACACAGTCCACCGATTAGGTGACCCATGGGTAGTGTAGCTTGGAGAGTGAGGCACAGTATGAACAAGGCAGCCGGCTGGTCTGAAGATCCAAGAGCAAGAGAGCCAGGGTGGGGTTCACTGAGCCATTTATACCTCCTCCCTTCAATTGATCTTACATGTTTTCATTGGCCATGTTGTCACAACAAGCCTACCTATCTTCTTTGGTCATATTGGCACAACAAACCTACCTATCACAATAGACCTATCAAATATTTTAGGCTTCTAGTCTTTTTTCTTAAGACACCTGTCTGTTTGTCATATTGTAGTGACTTGTATATTACTGAGATGCTGGAAGCTATGTCACTGCTATTTCAAATGCCATCAGATTCACCCAGAGTTAACAGGGTTCAGTGGACCTTTAAGACTAAGAACAGACTATGAAGATGAAATTGGTTGCTGTGTTAGTCCGGGTAGTCTAGAGAAACAAATTCATAAGCACACATATGGATATAAGGGAAAGGTTTATATACAAAAGGAAAGGAACATTGAAAAAGCATTCCAACTCAGTCCAGTCCAAAGTCATAAGTCTGATATTAGCGCACATGTCTGATACCAGTCTGTGAAGTCTCCTTTTGACTTACAAAGCATGTGCGATGATGCCAGGACAATCACAGGTGAGTGGGTGCAGAATCTTGTTTGTCTGATGGCAATAGAAGCATCTCAGAGCTTGCCAGGGTCTCCTGGTGGCCTCCTGAGCATATTAACACTGGCAGGAGTCTCCACATGGCTGCACTAGCCCCAGAGATTTGGCTTCATCAGGGCAAGCCCATGTGGCCTCTTCTCTGACTCCTCCATTCTCCAGGAATCAGGATTGATCAGCATGCTGTCGTCTCATCTTGTCAGTGTTTGTCTTCTCAGAGACTGAGTTAAGTCTCTTCTCCAATTGGGAAATACCACAAGACTTCCCAGAATTCTCAGGAGAAAGTCATGCCCACACAGAGACCTCATTGGCTACTCATTGGCTATTTCCAGATTGACAGGCTAGACTCCACCCCTAGACTCCCAATCACGAAATTGACACATGAGTATATGACAGCCACAGTTGCCTATTTCTGAGAAAAAAACTATCAAAACCTTTATACATTGCATGGAAACATTATCAGATGCTAAAGGCCTATTCCTTAGAAGAAGTTCATTGTCAGAGTTAGTGCTAAACTATGAGCCCCTTAGATTAGAAGGAACTCAAATTATGAATGAAGAAGGGGAAATTTCTCAAAGTTAAATTGACCACAAATATGTGAATGGAGTAAAACCTGTGGGAACATATGGGACCTTCATTTGCTAATGGGACATGACTCAAAATGTGAAGAGACAACTTGTAAAATATACAATAATCAGAAATTAGAATGCACTAAGTGTGAATCTAAAAAAGATCAGAAGTCATTAAAATGAAAAGGAATGCATAGAGATCACTATCTGAGGTGCTTTTGAGCGGAAATGGTCTGGTTTGGGCCATTCTGAATTAGAAAATCATATGGTCTACTATGTCAAATAATATAACCAAGAGTATATATCATTGAATTTGTCATCAAAAGGGACATTTCAAGGTCTAGCTTGAAGGAAATTCTGTCTGCAAGAGGATAATGTCTATCTGAAGACAAGAAAATCTAGTCAATACAACTATTATTCAAAATCTTCAATAGCTATTAAAGCTAGTGAGGAAGAAATTGAAGAATTCTATCAATGTCTTCAGTGTGAAACTGATAAAATATACAATTCAGATGCATTGGTAATATTGACAATTTTGAATACAAAAATTGAAAACAACCCAAGGAACAGTAGCTGAAAAATATGGCCTTGGTGATGGAAATGAAGCTGGCATTGCATGATAGAATTTTGTAAGACCAAAAACTTGTCCATAGCAAATAACTTTTTCTCAATAACATAATATGAACTTCTCCAGATGGAACACACAGAAATAAGATTGACTACATCTGAAGAGGGATGGTGAAGAAGCTCAATATCAAGAGCGACAATGAGGCCAGGGGCTAACTGTGGAACAGACAACCAATTACTCAGGGTAAAGCTGAAGAAAATTAAAGTGAGCCTATGAGAGCCGAAATATGACCTTGAGTATATCCTACCTGAATTTCAAGAACAGATGTGGCGCATTGAACACCACTTACAGCAAACCTGATGAGCTATGAGAGAACTTCCAGAATATCATTTATGGAGAAAGGAAAGGGTCATAAAAAGACAGAAAAGAAAGAAAAGTTCAAAGTGAATGCCAGACAAGATTCAACTTTCTCTGAATTATAGAATAACTGTCAAATACTTCAAAGGGCAGTTTTAGAAGACAAAGTAATATATTATAATATTAAAATGTGCAAAGACCAGAAAGGAAGAACAAGCTCAGCATATTTTTTTAAAAAATCCTTTAACTGGAGCTCACACAACTCTTATCACAATCCATACATAGGTCCACTGTGTGTCTAGCACATCTGTACATTCACTGCCCTCATCATTCTCACATTTACCTTCCATCTAAGCCCTTGGTATTGTCTCCTCATTTTTTCTTTCCCTCCCTGTAAGGCCCCCTGCCATAAACCCTTGATAATTTATAAATCACTATTACTTTATCATATCGCACACTGTCCAATGACTCCCTTCACTCACCTCCCCACTGTTCATACCGCAGGGAGGAAGTTATATGTACATCTCCTTAATTAGTTCCCCCTTTATACCCCACCTTCCCTCTACTCTCCTGATACTGCCACTCTTGTCACTGGTCTCGAAGGCATCATATTTCCTGGATTCCCTAGGTCTCCTATCTGTGCAAGTGTATAGCATCACTTAGCATATTTTAAACTAAAATAACTCGAGAAAAAATCCAATCCTTGAGTGATAATATTGAAGAGTCTATGGATCAAATATTGACCGATGCAGGAAGTTCCAAAAGAAGATAGAAAGAGGTACTGGAACAAAAATAACTATATGACATTCAACCATTTCAAGAAGCAACATATGAGTAAGTACCAATGGACTGAAGGAAGAAGTCTAGCTGCACTGAGAGGACTAGCCAAAAGCAAAACAAGCTGAATGCTTCAATAAGCCAATAAAGCAGCTACTTTCTATGACAGGAAATTTAGAGGACAGATACTTGGCCAACTGACTGAAAGAGATTCATATTTTTACCAAATCCAAAGAAAGATGACCCAAAAGAATGGTCTAATTAAAAAACAACATCATTAATATCACATGCAAGTAAGTTTTTGTTGATAAACCCCAACAACATTTGCAGTAGCACATTGACAGAAAGCTGCCACAGGTTCAGGCTGAATTCGGAAGAGGACAAGGAACATGTGATATCATTGCTGGAATCAAATGAACCTTCAAGGAAAGCAGAGAATACCAGAAAGATGTTAGCTTGTGCTTCATTAGCTATAGGAAGGCATTAGACTGTGTAGATCATAACAAACGATGGATCATCTTGAGAAGAAGGAGAATTGTAGAACATTTAATTGTGCTCATGTGGAAGCCATACATGGATCAAGGGGCAGTTGTGGGAAGAGAACAGGGAAATGCTGCGCGCGTGGTTTATGATCAGGAAAGTGTGCATTAGTGCTATATTGTCTTCCCACACTTATTCAGTCTGTAGGCTAAGCAAACTCTCAGAGAAGCAGGATTCTATGAGGAAGAATGTGGTGACAGCACGGAGGAAGGCTTTGATATGCAGATGATGCACCCTTATTTCCTGAAGGTACGGAGAACTTGAAGCACTTGCTGATGAGGATCAAGGATCGAAGCCTTAAATATGGATTATTCTTCATAGCAAAGAAGAGCAAAATCCTCACAATTGGGCCAGTAAATAACATAATGATAATTAGAGAAAAAGAAGTTGTTAGGAATTTTGCCTTGCTTGGATCTACAATAAATGCTTATGGAAATTACGGTCAAAGATCAAAAGAGGAGGGCTGAGCCCCGGTGGCGTAGTGGTTGTGCGCGGGACTGCGGCCCACTGGGATGGAGGTTCGATTCCAGCTCCACGGATCAAAGGCTGGGCCTCCTACTCCCACCACCTGAGGGCAGTGATGACCAAACCAAAAAAAAAAAAAAGATCAAAAGAGGAGTTGCAGTGGGCAAATCTGCTGCAGAATATCTATTTGGGGCTTTGAAAAGGAAGGAGGTTGCTTTGAGGGCAAAAGTACACCTGAACCCAAACCTTCATCTTTGTGTTTGTTTTTTTTTCAGTTGCCTCATATGCATACCAAAGTTTGACATCGATTAAGGAAGACTGAGGAAGAACAGATGCTTTGGAATGATGGTGTTGGCTAAGACTATCGAAATTACCACTGACTGCCAAAAGAATAAACAAATCTGTCTTCGAAGAAGCAAAGTCGGAATGCTCCTTCGAGGCCAGGCTGATGAGGTTTTGTTCTGTGTGCTTTGGACATGTCGTTGGTGGTGCTTCAGGAGAAAGAATGGCTTTTGCACTCCTGTAGAGTTACAGCCTCAGAACCTCCGAAGGGCAGTTCTATCGTGTCCTGTAGTCTGCGTTGACTTGATGGCAGTGAGTGTGTTTTAGGCTTTTTGTCAGGACCACCAGTTTCTAGAGAAGGATCTCATGCTTGATAAAGTAGAGGGGCAGGAAAAGAGGAAGGCCGTCGCAAGTCGCATTGATACCGTGGCTGCAACAACGGGCTCAATAAGAGGAACAACTCTGCGGGCGGTACGCGAAGAGGCAGGGTTCTGTTCAGCTGTACATGTCATATGGTCACTATGAGTCACAGTCGACTTGAACTCACACAATGACAACAGTCTCATTTCTTGGGCTCCGTTTGATGTGTCAGTCACTTGTATAAAGGTACTGGGTAGACTAGTGAAACAAATTCATAGACGCGTGCATGTATACAGGGAAGAGCTTTATATTGAGAAAACATTCCAGCCCAGTCCAGATCAAGTCCATAAGTTTGGCATTAGCCCATATGTCCGATACCAATCTATGAATTCTTCAGACTCATGAAACACACGAATCACAGGCCAGGGGGAGTGGATCTTGTGGATCCAGTGGTGGTTTAAGCATCTCGGTGCTGGCAGAGGTCTCCATGCGGCTTCTCCAGTTCTGAGGCTGCCATCAGTCTATCTCCACGTGGCTTCACAACAAGAATGTCTCACAGGTACTGAGCATGTGTCCCACCTCCAATGAACTATTTATCTCCTTTGTGCTTCCAAATGAGGTCATCAAGCTGTGATCTGATTGATCGGCTACACTTCCCCCTTTGACTCTTAATACTTTCAAATTGATAGCAGATTACGCACCTGCCCCACTGGTCCACACGGATTCCTTTGTTGTAAATTTTTGTCTCTTAGTGTGTAGCCTCTTTGCATTTGTTCATATCCTTTCCTTAATTTCAACAATGCTACTGGTGGTGGGGGGTGGGGCAGCTGCAAAATTATATCCTGATCATTCCACAGGTACTTCTTGTATACTATCCTATTTAGTGTACAAAAAAATGAGGTTTCTTAAAATTTTTTAAAAAAGGATCTAATATATAAAAGTATAGCTGATATATAAATGAATATATTTGAACTATGAAGCATAAAGATATCAGCTAATATTTAATGACTAATTATCATGAGTCGAAACTTTTCCATCTGGTTTACATAATATCATGTTATCCTCATAACTATGTTATGAGATTTGGCCTAATACTTGCTTGACTTTAATTATAAAGAAACAGAGACAATAACAATTTAAATAACTTGCCCAAAGTACAATTCTAGTAAGTGTTAAAACCAGCATTCCAATACAATGTGGATCTAGAGATCTGAGTATTAACCACTATACGATAATAATTAGAAAAGGGAAAATAGCATTTAAAAGCAAAAATATCTACCTATGATGTGGTTTTCATAAGTCAGAATTGACTCCACAATTTCTTTATTTCCTTGGCGACATTATGCACCATAATTTCTCCCTGCTTCCTGACCAATCAAGGGCCCCTGGTGGCATGGTAGTAAACTGATCAGTTCCCATACAAAATATCATTGCTTTGAATCTAGTTACCACTACATGGAGAGAGATGTGATAGTGTGATAGAGGTTTATTGTGCCAACCTGGCCATTAGGGACATGTGGGATTAGTCAGGTCACAGGTTGACTGGAGGATGTGTTCGTCCAGGTAAAGTAGAGAAACAAAATCATAGACACGCATATGGATATAAGGATACAGTTTATACACAAGAGGAATAGGACATTGAGAAAACATCCCAACCCAGTCCAGTTCAAAGTCATAAGTCAGATATTAGCTCATAAGTCTGATACCAGTCTATAATGTCTCCTTTGGACTTACGAAGTCACAGGTCAGTGGGTGCAGAGTCCAGGTACTGGCAAGTGTCCCCTCATGGCTCCTTGCTTCCAGGACTCAGGGTCCATCAACAGTCTCCAGTGGTGGCAGAAGCAACTCAGCACTGGCAGGGGTCTCCACGTGGCTTCTCCACTTCAGAGGTCTGGCTCCATCAGGGCAAAGCTATGTGGCCTCTCCTCCAGCATCCTCAGCATCTCAGATGCTGCCATTCTGTCTTCTCTGTAATTCATCATCTCTGAGACTAACTCCCAACAACTGGGGAGATAGCTGCTCATCTCCATGAGAGAAATATCACAAGATTTCCCAGAAGTCTCAGGAGAAATCCATGCCCAGACGGAGGCTTCATTGGCTACTCAATAGCTATCTCCAGATTAACAGGCTAGACTCCACCCCTACATCTCAATCATGAAATTAACATAAACACATGGCTGCCACAGGGGGCAAAGAGATAAATGGTCCTGCAAAGCTTGCCTTCAGAGACAATTGATGTATGGATTATAAAAAGAGTTGTAAGAGCCCCCGATATAATGATCTATAAAACCCCAGCAGGAACCACGCACCTCACTCACCTGATCTTGCTCCATGTGATTTCTTTTTGTTTCTGCAAAAGAAAAGGGACATGAAAAGACAATGATTTGACAATGTAGAAGTGAAAAGAAAAATGAGGGAGGTGCTGTCAGCCCTCCAAACAGATGAGCTTGAAAAATGTTTCCCAATCTCAGATTTGACAAATCTCAGGGAGAGTAAATTTGAAGGTGATAAAATTGTTTTTCAAAAAAATTAAAATACAGAACTTTGAAAAAAAAATCCTGGGTGCTCCCTCATATATATATATTTATTTACATATGTAGGCATGTGTGTTCATTAATGAAATTGGCCGTGTAGCACTGATGTCATTTTGAACTGTTGTCCCAAACTGTCATAGGTATGGAATATTATTTTACTTAAAAACTAGCCAGCTAGCCTGCAATAGTATTAAGGATGCTGGTTGAAAAACTAAACTTCTGGGTCAAAGACAAAAGACTTTATCACTGACAGCCCAGCAAACAGCACGAGCTTCATGTTCCTTTCAGTTCCCTGTGTCTCTCAAGTTCTCTGTCTCAAGTGGGCCTAGATGATGGCTGTGTCAGTCCAGGGAAACTAGAGAAACAAATCCATAGGCACGCTTATAGATATAAGGGTATGGTTTATATACTAGAGGAATAGGACATTAAGAAAGCATACCAATCCAGTCCAGTTCAAAGTCCTAAGTCCGATATTAGCCCATATGCCCGATCCCAGTCTGTAACATCTCCTTCCAACTCACGAAGTCACAGGCCAGTGGGTGCATAGTCCTGGTGCTGGTGGAGATCTCCCATGGCTCTTTGCTTCCAGGCCTCAGGGTCCAACAACAGCATCCAGTGGTGGTAGAGGCAACTCAGCGCTGGCAGGGCACCCCACGTGGCTTCTCTAGCTGCAGAGGTCTGGTTTCATCAGGGTAAGGCCGTGTGGCTTCACCCCCGGCTCCTTCAGCTCCTCAGACGCTGCCATCTTGTCTTGTCTGTGATTCATCTTCTCTGAGACTAACTCCCAACAACTGGGGAGATAGCTTCTCATCTTCACAAGGGAAATATCATGAGATTTCCAAAAGTCTCAGGAGAAAGCCATGCCCATGAAAGCCATTGACTACTCAATGGCTATCTCCAGATTAACAGGCTAGACTCCACCCCTACATCTCAATCATGAAATTAACATAAGCACGTGACCGCCACAGTTGCTATGCACGGTGCAGTCCATCACAGCTAAGGAACCACAAGGTCAGGAAATCCCAATCTTTTATGAGAGACCAACAAGGAACTTGCCCACATTTTGATCTGGAAGGAGACATTACTTTTATTATACTGGGCAGCATCCTCTCCAGATGGAGTCACTTTCTCCATATTACAAGGCTATTTGCTCTTCAAACATCCTTGAACAAAAACTGTCAATGCCTCTGTTACCAAGATGTGTAGAAATTCAAGGACCCACTACAAAATTGTATGTCAATGTCAGATCCATAGTGTCCTTCTAATATGAGTTGGGGCTATTTATATATTTATTCAAGAAAAAAATTGCTTGATATTAACTTATTTTCATAATTGTATCTTTTTAATGGGCTTTGTGCAAAAAGTCATTTATTCCTGGCACTTTTTCTGTGGAAATATTTTAAATGCCTGGTTCTATTTCCTTGATTGAATATAGAAACATTACATGTTACAGGGAAATTAAAAATCTTAAAAAAGAAGAAAAACTTAGTTGCAATTGAATTGACTCAGACTCATGGCGCCCTCATGTGTCGTAAAGTAGAGCTACATCCATTGTGTTTTGAATGACAGGTAACACTATGGAAGCAGTTTGCCAGGCCTTTCTACAGCAGTGCTTCTGGGTGGATTAAGACAGCCAGCTTTTTAGTTAGTAGCCCTGTGCTTAATTGATTGTACTACCAGGGACTCTGCTTTTTCTTTTTCTATTTTTTCTTATATCATAATCCAATTGTAAATTTTTCTAGGAATTTAAAATTTGTTGGTATAATGACTTGTATTCTCTCATAATTTTTTGCTTGTGGTTCATAGCTTCCTTTTGGAATTTTTAAAAAGGGTACATGTACAAATGTGCTTGACATATAATGGATGGATGCATGGATTGTGATAAGAGTTGTATGAGCCCCCAATAAAATGATTAATAAAAAGAATACATTTCTATTATAAAACTCCTATTACAAAACATCTTACTTTTTATTTCTTTTCTTTTTTTGTGTGGGTATCACTGCCCTCTGGTGGTCGTGGGAGCTACCCAGCCCTGTTCCTGAGAGCAGGCGCTGGATTTGAACCTCCAAGCCCACGGGCCGCAGTCCTGCACTCAACCACTTATGCTACTGGGGCTCAGCTTACTTTTTATTTCTAATATATGTGCCATCATACTTTTTTGTATAATTTTGTCCATCTTATTAGACATTTAAAACATTTTTTTCATTGATTTGATGATTTTTTATTTTAAGAAGAATATCCGGGGACATTGATTCAAAATCCCAAAGATTGAAAATCATTTCTGATAACCCAGCAGTTCACAATGCTCAGAAATCACCCGTACATAAGGAGACATAAATAAAAATCATTGTAAAAAAAGATAAAAATATCCTTAGTATCGTGTTTTTGCTTTTCAAAATACTTTCTTAGCTGAATATTCACCTCATTAATTTTGAAGGCTTATTGCTATAAATATCCCTTAATGTAAATGGCATCCCATTAATTTTGATTGATTATGCTTTCATTATCATTACCTTTCAGTTTAAGAACATTATTTTGACCTGGCTACAGGCCGAATATGCCTGAACTCTGTTGCAGTTTGTTGCCTGGGGTTTGTAGTTTGTCGCCTTTGTAACTGTAAACAGCCCTGGCCTCTGAAGCCTGACTTGCAGCTGTGCTGCCATTCACTTGTTAATTTTGAAGATCACGATATGCTAATTGCCTAAGCTTGCTTGCCCTATAAAACTGGCTTACT
>PVJH01016909.1:0-49179 GCA_004026705.1 Nesogale talazaci | reverse complement strand
CACTGCTGGAGAGTCCATTAGAAACCCCAGTGAGCCCACAGGGTGGAGTAGAAGAACTGTTGTTCCTTGGGCTTCGGAAACATGACTCTTTCCAGGCATGGAAAACCTTGTCTTTCTCCTGCGGCGTGGCTGGTGGGTTGGAACTGCTGACCTTAGTGATGAGAATACACACACACACACACACACACACACACACACACACCCAGAGCGCATTTCACATCCTCAGAGTTTGCTATAGCTATGATGAGGTTGGCATTATTACTGGTATCCCTTGCCAAAGGGGGTGCGGGAGAGGAAAAGTTTGAGAGACTCCCCGAACATCTGAATGCAACATTGAATGCATTCAATGCAACATTGAATGCATCATGGCCCAAGTGTCTGAGGGGGGATGACTTGGTTCCTGCTAGAAATGAACACACTTCCATCTGCCTGTGCTTGCGGGTCAGAGACCAGAGCAGGAGCGGGATCTGGATATGCGTGGTAGCGTCCAGCATTCGGGCATCCGCCCTGTCCTTGGGGACACACACACACACACACACACACACACACACACACACACAAACTCATGAAACTACTTGGACAAAGATGTGAGCCAGTGCAGTCCAAGGGCCCAGGGAGGGTTGGCGAGTTGTCTCTGGGGAACCTCACAGAAGGAGCGTTCAGGTACTATCTTGAAGACTGTTTAGGAGTTTGTTGGGTACGGTGGAGGGGGAGGGATGCTCAAGGAGACGGTCGCAGCTTTATACAAAGGCTTTTCATGGTCCAGATGTGCAAAGGCCACCATTGGGGCGGTGAGTGCTGCCAGCCTCCCAGCGCTCAGGGCAATCTCTGATCGCCCTGGAAACAGGAGGGTCTGTCACTAATGTGCAAAGGCTGATGGGGTGTCCAGCCAGAGCCCCCTTCCACCTGCCTGGGAGGAAGCATCCCAGAGCACAGATCCCATCTGCTGGAAATCTGCTGGGGAAATGATGGCCCCCTCACTTCCCTTGGGAAGTCAGGTTATTTGTACAGGTCTCCTAAAGACTCTAAGCCAGAGGTTCATGTGGGTTTTCCCCTCTCATTATTCCTTCCATGAGACTCTAAAGAGCCCACTTCTAAAATATATTAAGCCTGATCCCTATGCTCTTTCGAAGAAACTCACCATCAAAAAGCTATCAGAAACGGAATGTTCATTTTACTCTTGATTTGATGACTTTTCTGAATAGCTGAGGCAATTTGATGCAGTGCTTGAAAACAAAACACCGTCAAGCCATTATGTTCACTGAAAAACCCAGTTTCTCTTTACCGAATCTCCCTCCTTGAGGCAGGTGTTATAGCATCCTGATATTGTTGCTATTCAGAGTCCTCATTTTACTTAAGGTAGATTTTTTTTTCTTCCAGTGTATTTATGTAAAGAAGGAAATTTCTAAAGTTCTTTTTCTAGGATATAAGATTTTCCTCCTCGTGGGACAGTCCCATTACGTTGTACTAATGACGAGAGAAACTAATTGTGAGTTTGACCAATGGAGAAGTCCATCATGGTTATGAGACTCCTCCTTGGTCAATAGGTAGGAACAGGTGATTCCAGAGGAAATTTACTACTCTTCTTGGTCCTAGAAGGTATTGTCTCTTGCCTGGGAGTACAGCAGATATGTTCTGGGGGTCTGGTGCCCTTCCACCCTTGGACGTGAATGGATGGGTTCTGGAACAAGGGGGAAAAGCACCTCAAGTTGAGCAAATTCTATGCCAAGTCCACCTGGTTTTCAAATGCCCTGTGGAGAGCCCTGAGGGAGGGAGGGGCTTGGCCCACAGTGCACTCTCCTAGCCAGTCCTTCACAAAGGAGAATGCTGACCTCTCTGCCCAGACTCAGGGGGACTCTGGCGGGCTTCAGGCCCAACCAAGCTGAAGAAATAAGGAGATGATGATGGCAACTTGTGTACCAATGTGTTTGATACAATGGATGGATGGTTATAAGAGCTGTAAGAGCCCCCTGATATAACAATTTATTAATAAAAACAAAAGTGAGAGAGAGCGAGGTGGCAAACGTGGCCAGCTTTAAATGCAGGACCCCAGGGTCTTTTTTCCAAGTGTTTTAAATTCTTAATTCACACCTCTTTTGTTATTATCACCACTGCAGTGAATGATGCTTTTGTTTTCATATTTGACATTTTATAACTCTGCCTTTCATTTGACCTCACACCAGGGCATTTAGATCTTAAAAGGAAAAAAATACATCCGGCCCCAGTTCTCTCATTTTCCAACTAGCTGTCTGGCACCCATTCCCGCTCCGGAGATGTTTGCTGAGTGGACCAGCAAGTGAACTGCTTCCCAGCAAAGAAATTCAGACCATCTTCACTTTCTTTAAAACAATTTTTCCCAAGTTCTGGGTTCTCATTTATAGTATTGTCGATGCATTTAAAAGGGAAATCATCAAAACTGACTTGCTTGAAACAATTCTTAGACAAAAAGCGGTCTGAAGTGCAATGTTTACTTTTCTCTTCACTCTGCTACTGTGTTTTTAATAATTGATTTCATGATTTAAAACCCAGGCGGGGCCGGCAGCGAGAAGGTCCCCGAACCTTTCCAGGTGCCCCGGACCCCCGAGGCCGGCCCTGGGCCCACGAACCGCGGGCGAAGGGCTTTAGCCCCACCAGGATCTGCGAGATGCGCTGCCGCCACCGGGCCGGGGCCTCGCGTCGAGCGTGGCTCCCGCGGCGACTTCAGGGCCAGCGGGGCCGGTGGGTCCCCAGAGTGGGTGCGAGGGCCCCGCGCGCAGGTGTCGGGTCTGAGCGCGGGGTGCGCCGGGGGTGCTCGGGTCTGGGAGCCCCGAGAGAGACGTTATTGTTACACTGTAACGAGTCTGATTAACATGCTCCTGACACTTTCTCTTAGTTTCGCGGGCTCCTAGCAACAGCGCACAAAGGCTCGGGATTGTCCCGGGCTCCGCGGGGACACCGGGCAGCCTTTGATCTCCACCATTACGGCCCGGCTGAGCGACAGGCTCGCGGGCTCCGGGCGTCCGAGCGGGCCGCGCAGAACCGACCCGCAGGGCCGCCCGCGCGGGATGGCCCAGGCCCGACGCCGGCTGCTCGGGGACGCGGGGACCCGGGACGGCCCTGCCGGGCGCAGGCTCCCCACGCCCTGGCCGCCCCTGACCGCGTGGGGCGCCGCCCGGGCGCTCTACGGCCCCCCGTTCTCAGACGGCGGCGCGCGGCATCCCCGCCCCTGTCTCCCGGCCAGCCCCGCTCGCCTGGCCCTTCCCGTCGGAAGAAGCGCCACCCCAAACCCAGTCGGTCAGTGGTCATTTAAAATGGAAAAGGGGGGTGGGGTGGGGAAGACAACCAACAAGTCCCGAAAGATTTCTGCAAGACCTCCGCAGACTTGAAACGGGGGTCCGTCAGCAGCAAAAAAAAAAAAAAAAAAAAAAAGGGCAGGCAGGCGCGAAAGCTGGTTTCGTTCCTTCCCACAGATCACTCCCTTCTAGCCGTTGGCAATGTTTATTGATTCGGAAGGAAATATGCTGTCAGGTCATTTGGGGGAATTAAAGTAACAACAGACTGCACCCGTCACCGGACAGCAACCCCCCCAGCGCAGTCAGTTTAACCGCCCCAGAACTCAGGTACTCAGTCCTTTGGAAGTCATTTCTGTTCCAGTTTGTTCTTCCTTTTAGCCCTCTCCTCTCCCCTCTTTAAAACAGGAGCGCGCCGCCCCGGAAAGAACGAATAAGAATCAAGTTTTAACATTTCAATGTTGGCATCTGGGAGTTACTTTCCCCCCTGGAAGGCCGCCTGGGGCAGGGGCGGGGGTGGGGGTGGGCGGAGGTTGCTCTTTTGGGTCGAGCCCTGCCAACCCCACTTGGGGACCCTCGCGCGTCCTAAAAGGCACACAGTCCCGCTTGTAATCATACAGCCTGTTTGTAGCAGCCGGTGCCCTCCCAGTACCAGAACACCCCAACCAAGCGCTGGGGAGGGCCCTGGCCCCGAGGGGTCACGGGATGGGGCTGGGGTGTGTGTGTGGCGGGGAAACACCCCTAGTTTCCGAGGTAAACCGAAGCCACAAAGGCAGAATGTCCCTTCTTGAAACAGCGTGCATTCTTAGGCACGATTGGGAAACCCAAGTCCCCACGATCCCCCCCCCTCGGTGGAGGCACGATAGCTAGGGGCAGTCTTAAGGTGTGTCTATTTCAGAACTCTGAGGATCTGGACTGGACGCCCAGAAAAATATGGGCAACGGAGTTGCTTTCACATTCAAATCGGAGACGCTGACGCTTCCTTCCACTGGATCTTTTGACCCCGTTCCCACGGGTGACAAGCGCAGGAGGGACACTTGGGAGTCTGAAGACAGGCGGGCACTCCCTAACCATAGTGCCCTCTTGGACTGTAGTCCCCCACGCCGGCTTCCATAAAACATGATCGTATCGATCTAATCCCCTATACATTAAAATGAGGTTGTCACAGTTTGTCATTAAGACCTCAGTAAAACAATGAAGACATTATTGGGCAGCCCCCTTTCCCCCCCTCAGGCAAGGTATTAGGGGAATAAAACAATCTACACCACACGGGTCCTATTGAGATTAATGAAAAAATTATGCAAAAAAAATCGCAATTTCATTTCCTGTGACAGGGCTTTTGCATACAGAGTCAGCCTCGCCCCGCACCTGATGATTTATGAAACTAATCTACAGTGATCACCGCGGATGTTCTCAACTCAATCTTGTCCCAGCTCATTTTCTAAGTAAGTGTTTCTCATTAGTTTTGATAATGTTTTAATAGTGTTACCCATAATTTAGCCCCCAAGAATTAATAACAGGGGGGTGATATGAAAAAGCTGCTTGTGATGAGCTACACAAAATATAAACAGGTATAGTTTTTAATTAATCAGATTAGCTGTAAGGTTCTCTTGTAGCTAGTACATTACAGGCTCAGAGGAGCTGTCTGTGTCACGCCTGCCCGCTATGAGGTGCCATGGAGACTCTCCGTGCAGCTCACCCTCCCCTGCTCCCACCCTCCGTGTGGTACCTCCACCCATGAATGGCCACTGACACAGAGTTTATCTCCTGGCATCTTCTTGTCCTTGAGTTTTATTCATTTTTTTTGGGGGGGGGGCATCACCGGTCTCCGGTGGTGGGAGTAGAAGGCCCAGCCCCACTGCTGGAATTGAACCTCCGTCCCAGTGGGCCGCAGTCCTGCACACAACCACTACGCCACCGGGGCTCAGCCCGAGTTTTATTCCTTAAGGAATAATTGGGAGTTCTTGGTCCCAACAAAACTCTCTTTTGGAGTCATGGTTCAGGTTTTTGGCTCTAGTGGCTGCTGGCCTCACAATTCTATCTTAAGAGGGCCTTGCTAGATTCTGAGCAAAAGGAGAAAATTGACATTTGGAGTGACTTAAACAGCATGGTGGTTGTGTTTGAACAAAGCTGTTCAAGATAAAGGTGGCCAGTGCAGTGGTCAAGGATCTAATGGGTGGTGGGCCCAATGAATAATGGGATACTGGGTAACCTAGCCAGGGCTAGATTCTTCGTACCACCCAGAGCTCTTTCTTGGGGGGTTGCTCTCCATCTGGAGCTCCCTTCTAGGGAGGGCTAACCTTTCAGAGAGGCCTGGCTGGACATGGTTCACTGGGGCTGGGTTCCACGACTGCCTAGGGCAGGGGTGAGAAGGCCTGCCCCTCAGAGTCTGGAAAGGTGGTCTGGGTCAACCCTGGAGGATGGGAAGTGTAGTGAGAGAGAAGTGGGGCTGCCTGTCAGGAAGCAAGAAGTTTTTGTTTCCCTTAGCTGTAGGCAGGCCCTGTGAGGACTGGGACTTCCAACACCCACTAGGTGGTGTGTGTGTGTGTGTGTGTGTGTGTGTGTGTGTGTGTGTGTAAGGCAGTCACAATGAAAGTGCACACTTCTTTTGCCTGCCTCCTGGTCGGTCATCCAAAGCAAAACCTTCTTCTGTCCGTGAATTTGAGCAGAGAGGAGGTTTCCATTGGGCTTGGCTACCTGGGGTTCTGGATTACCCTCACACGCAAAGGGGTCCAGGCTTTCCAAATGTTGGGGAGGGGATCCTGCAACTCCAGTTAAGGGCTCCCCACTGCCCCTGTCCATAGTCCTGAAGCAGTTTTGCTGGCCAACAATGGTTGGGAGTTGACCGCGGTGCCATCTTCTTCCTCCGAGTCCTTTCTTAGCAGAGATGGGGCTGGTAACCCCAGGCCTCTCTGGGTCCCTGTGGGGCAGCACAAGCAACCCCGATGAAGGGGGGACAACAGGCTCGTGAAGGGGTGGACAGAGGTGTGCTGAACAGGAAGAGGGGCTGCTCAGGGCAGGGCCAGGGCACAGCCCCATCATCGTTAGGGAGCTCGTGCATAAGAATGTTGGTTGATAGCTTAGAAATCCGTTTTCCCATACTGCCCAGCATGCCTTGGGGTATTCCCCTATTTGCTAGAGGGTGGAAGTGGGCTAGGGGGTGTTCCGTGGCCAAGCATGGGCCTCGCGGAGCTTGCTTTGGGGCCTTTCATTCGGGGTCCCTTCCAACTGTGCTCGCCTCATAGGCTGTCGCCAGCAACTGGAATGAGTGGGGGGAAAGCAGACCTCTGGTGGGGGCACTCGGTGGGGGCCACATAGGAAATACACACAAAGGGCATCGGAGGAGGTGGAAAATTTTAAAAATTGAAAAAAACAACAACCCTGTTTTCTATTTGCAAATTTAAATCAACAGAACAGCCTTCCCTGCGGTGTTTGTGTAAGAGCAGCAGCATTGCTGCTGCGCAGGTCATGAAAAGGTTGGTGCAGAGTTTAAAACTTCCCATTCTGTTAATTTCTTAAAGAGCAGTCGTTCAGAGTCTCAACACAAAAGCTCATGATTTAATGAGGAACAGAAACAAAATCTCTGATTGTTGGTGTTTCAAACTTCACTGGCGTCCTCTGGCAAGCACAAGCCGATCCTTGGGCGGCTTCAATCCCCTTTGCCTTCACTCTAAGAGTACATGCTGAATAGCGAACAATGGCCGGTTGCTATGTTTATTTACCCTTACTACAAGCTGGGTTAACCTCTTCAAAACAGCTTCGCTAAGCCCGTTAACCACACCGCCCAGATGACCTGTGGCCGCGTCGCTAATGTGATGCAAATCTCGCGGGGGACCATATGCACTCGCTCCGCACCATTGTGTCCCCTTAGATGCGACAAGTTTATTGCTGAGGGCGTCTTGTCCGCCCGACGTGGTTTACAGGGGGAAATGGCCTCTGTGGCAAACAGTTACCGGGGAGAGAAAGGAGGAGAGTGGACGGTCTTGTGTTTCCGCACATTTATTTTTAGACGGCTGCTAACTGGTGGCCCCCACCATTCAGCCATGACAAGCGTTCTCGTAGGCACCGTTTAGCAGCTCACGTATATGCCGGGGCATTTTGTGGGGTGTCATCAGATCACAGCGTAACTACACAATATCTTTCTAAGCCAATCTACTCATAAATGTTTGCCTATGCCATCTCTGATGTTCTATCAGATTATTCGTGAGCTAGGCATGGCCCTTCCGGGTAATTTTTTAAAAACCCAGCCTTTCTGAAAACTATTTATGGTGTCGCCTGGACCAATGAACAACATGGGGAAGTTATTAAGATGGAAAGGGCAAGAGGCGGGCGTATGTGGATTCAGGAAAGATCCACAGGAAAGATCCGGTGTAAGCCCTAACTTCCTCTTACATCTTGCCTTTCCCCAATCTCTTTGAGCCCTGAGAGGTCCTATACCCATATTTACAAGACATTAATAAACAGCAATAAAATCACACGCTTGGAGCCCAAAGGGAGAAGGTTCATTTTTAGAGGAATAACCGGCCAATCAGACACCAACAAGCACCCGATCGTCCTGAACAAGAGAATGCGACTCCCATCTGGCATTCTAACAAGTTGCCGTGAGCCGGCCGGCTTGTCTGTCAGAAGCCCACTGGAGAGGTGCGGCCCACCTGATGGGAGCGCCATTGAACGGATCATTTTTCCTTGAGGGCTGTGGCAAGCGTGACAATGCTGCGGGCCTGCTTCAGTAATGGCATGTCGATCATACTGCCTCGGAAAGTAAAGGCCCCCTGGAAAAGAGAGAATACACACTTCCTGAAAGAATGCACGGAAATTACAGGCTTCCTTTCTGCACACACTTGTACAACAAGAACATTTTCAACTCCACCTGAAGTATACTGACTTTCCGTACCCAACTTTTGAGAAAGTCAAAGCTAAATTACAGAGGAAAGGTTTTATTTTTATCCCCTAAGTATGAAAAAAACAAAACCCTGAGCACTTTATGGAGAGGAAAACCTTGAGACCTTGCGTTCAGAACTCCTGAAATCAAGCAGAAGACAACTGAGGAAGGAAAACAGAAATATTCTCCACGACTTCCGGAATAGTGCAGATAACTTGAAAAGGCAGTCATATGCCCTGGCAGCAGATCACAGTTAAGTAATGATGATGGATCAAGTTAGTGGCAAAATGCTTCCACCCAAGAGCAGTGCTACACCGTAAGGTACCAAGGCTGTGAGATGGCAGGCTTGCTCTGAGTGAAGAGAGGTCATCATTGGGGGCAGACCTGTGGAGAGAATTAGAATGGCAAGGACAAGAGTTTGTGAGGGGGGAAATAGAATGCTGAAACTGGAAAGAACCTGGAATCTCCTAGTTTACCATTGTATTAGAGTTCCACTTTGGGACCGTTTGCATATAGTTGTTGTCTGTGACATGTGATTGAGGCCGTTGTTTTTTAAGAGGACACTGCAGCCCAGAGTAGGTAAATGGTAGTTTGCAGTCCTAGGACTAAGCTGGGCTAATATTAACCTGGGTGTTCAGGGCGTCCAGGGTTCATCATGGATCCCACAGGAACATAACAAGGCCGTATCCAGAGCCTGAGGTGAATGCTGCTGAGTTATGTGCTTTTATTTATCTATTTATTTATTTTTGGGGCATCACTGCCCTCAGGTGGTGGAGTCGGAGGCCCAGCCTTTGCTCCGTGGAGCTGGAATTGAACCTCCATCCCAGTGGGCCGCAGTCCCGCGCACAACCACGACGCCACGGGGGCTCAGCCCAGTTATGTGCTTTTCTTTTTTATTTTTATTATTATTTTTCTTGTGGCATCACTGCCTTGGTGGGAGAAGGAAGGCCAGCCTTGCTCCTAGAGAGCTGCTGCTGAATTATGTGCCTTTAATCACCTCCATTTGCCCCTCATATCCCATCATCTCGGCTCTCCTCCTGTCTCTCCGTGGTGAGAGTGGGCAGCAGGGAACCTTTTGAGACATTTGGGACGGGCTGCAGCAATCAGGGACCTGGCTGAGAGTCTGTTTGCCTTGCTGGATCTCATATCTACATGTGTTACAGTCTCACCAGACAGTGCTCTCACGACTAAGAGGCTCTGCCGTGTGTCTGCTGGGCTCTCTGGAAACACAGCGATGGGTTTAAGATAGTTATATGTAAAATTAATAACCCACAAGAACAACAAGGACCCAACTTTTCTGGCTGAAAGTAAAGACTCAAAGCAGTTACTGACGAAGAGCGAAGACTATTGCCTGCAGTGTAGATTACACGTCCACATAACATGTTCACCACTGGAGCCCTACGCAGCATTCTGCTAAGGAGAGAAAAGGGTGACGTGGTCAAGGACTCCCATGGACGCACTGGTCAGGAAATCAAACAGCACGCTGTGTGGGGCCAGTCTGCCGCGGAACTCTCTGTAAAGTGTTCGAATGCAAAGGTGTCACTTTGTACCAGACCAGAGTATTTTCAGTCACCTTATCTGTATCTCTAACATAGACAATGAATACAGAAGACCAAGAGTGGATCCGATGCATTAGAATTTGGTATTTCCAAAGAATGTTGCATATGACATAGATTGCTGGCAGAATGAATGAACAGATACATCTGTCTCAGAAGAAGTAGACAGAATGCTCCATGGAACTAAGCATGATGAGGCTAGGTCATGGATATGTTATCCGGAGGACCAGAGTCTTCTTCTCTGGAGAAGGACGTGGTGTTTGGTGGAGGCTCAGCCAAAATGAGGACTTCCAAGGAGAAAGACACAGTGAGTGCGACGACTGGTTCAGACATGGAGGAACTGTGAGGCTGGTGGAGGACGGGCAGAGCTCCGTTCTGTGGTCCCAGGGGCGCTGTGACTAGGAACCCGCTCAGTGGCATCGGACAGCAAGGATATATCGAGAATGGAGACCAAAAAAATTGGTAAGAGACTAAGTGTCTTTTGAATTCAGCTTTGCGTCAAGAGAGATTTAGACTATTACTGAGATTAAAATGTTCACAACAATTGGATCGAGAAATAGACTTCAGAAGAACACCTGTGTGGCCTCAAATCCTGCACCATAAGTCACTCTCCTATCCTCTCCTTTTTCCTATTGATATCCCTGGATCGACCTGTGCCCAAAGCTAATTTTGGTTATGAACCAGGAGGGATTTTTACTGTTTGTTTTAATTGTGAACTAATACTTATTTGCTTTCCGGGCTACATTTGTGTTGCTTTTTATTTGATGAATTCAGCTAGAAGTTCGGGTGATGTTCCATAGGCTAAGAGTACATGTGGAATCGGGGCACGAGCCACCTGCTGTTTTACAAGGCAAGAGCCAGGTTTTCTTATTGGAGTAAGTGATGAAGACCAAAGGTCTCCCAGTTATCTGCCCACCACGTGGATTACGGCCCTGTAAAACAGCACATCTGTCCTGCAGGGCTTCAGACATCGGCTGGAGGGGGGACTTTAGCACAGATAGATGCACATCACCTCATAGGATGCCCAGGCAATCACAATGGCGGCGCTGGGTCTCCTGCACTCGGCGAAGCAAACATACATCGTTTCTGAAGACAGGAAGCACATTTCTCTCTGAAAGGAGGGCATTATGAGTCCGGATTTCTTTTTGCAAGCTTAATGCAGACAACTAATTGAACATTTTTGTTTCTTCTTTCACCTCCACACTTTTCGGACTTTGGAGTTCACCTAGAGATGATCTCCTTTCCACAGCCTGCACCTCACTTACCCACAGAGGGCTTTTTAAAAAAACACTGGAACATCTTAGGTACAAATCGGGAAATAATTCCTAAGTATAAAGCGTTCACCCAGCATTTGCAATGTCTATAGAAACAAGTTGGGGTACTGAGCCCCAGTGGCGTAGTGGTTGTGCGCAGGACTGCGGCCCACTGGGACGGAGGTTCAATTCCAGCAGTGGGGCTGGGCCTCCTACTCCCACCACCAGAGAGCAGTGATGCCCGCCTCCCCCCCCCCCCCCCCCCCCCCAAAAAAAAGAAACAAGTTGGAGACAAAGTTGTATCATCTGGTTTGGTATGCACAGTCGTGGTGGAAAGACAAGTCTCACTGGGGACCTCCCTCTCCATCTGCAGTATGGCTCTCATCCTGAAGGGCCAGGTCACTTGAGGTTACCCTTAAGCAGCTGTGGCCTGAGCACTGGGTCTAGACCAGAGTTTGTCTTTGGAGCCAACAATGGATCAGTCGTTTTACTCCCTTCCAGCCCTGTCACAACTTCCCTGGAGTCATGGAACACGAAGCCCGCCTGGGCCCTGCATCCCAAGAGGGGCGGTTGCTGAGTGAAGATGGTGGCTTAACCTGGGTCTCTGAGCTGGCTTGACTCCCTGCGGTGCCCCTGAGCTCTTCTCCAGGGGGACACTCTATGATCCTGTCAGAAGGCAGGAGTGGGCTGTGCTTACAGTGGGGTGGTTTGATGGCTCTTTGGGCAGATAACCTTCAAGCATATCGAAGCAACTATGTGCTTGCAAGCAGCACCTTAAAACTGGCATTATTCCAGGGGCATTGTGGGGATTAACTTTTAGTTAGGCGAATGTGACTGGGAGTCATGTCCAACTCAACTCACCAGCTTGAAGGTCTTCCTGCACCAGAGTCTGCCTCCCAGCTCCTTCCATATGAGTGTAGAGAATCTGTCCGCAGCCACTCACTCCCTGGGTGTCTGCCCACAAACTCCCTGGTCGATTTCTCTGGCACATCTTAGTGTACACACGTCTCCGATCCCAGGCGCCTGGAGAAGGGCAGTGTCGTGTGTTCTCTGTATAAGGCGTGTCATAACCAGTTGAGCTGTTGGGTGTTTTTCTAACGCCTTGGTCATTGTCTGGTGAGGAGACTGGCAATGAAATAGCATTAATTTCATGACCTTTACTCTTTTTTTGGGGGGGGGGGCATCACTGCCCTCTGGTTGTGGGAGTAGGAGGCCCCGGATATAGCATTAATTTCATCGGACTGTGGTGTTCTTGGGGGAATCTATTGGGTGGGATCAGTGGCGACACCATGGAAAGGGGTGCAATTCCCGCCCTGGGAGGCAGTCCTGTTTGGCGTATCTGCCTGCTGCGGAGGCACCTCAGTGGTGTATCAGACTGGTGCTCCGTGGGATGGCTGGCGTCTGGATTTTTCAGGTTTTTCTTCCCAAATGCTTCCGGCTGGACTGAACCTCCAGTCTTGTTTAGCGGCCACGTGTGTCCTCTGGGCAGATCTCACTGCCAGCCAGTCACCGCTGACTCCTGGGGACTCCCTGGACGCTTCCGAAAAACAGACCGCTTGCAGGAGTGGGAAGTCCAGGCTCCCACTGGGGAGTTGTCGGTGGTCTCGAACTGCCGAACATGTGGATCACATGTTCCCAGCATGTGCAAGCCCAGCATGCAACCACTACACCACGAGGGCCTGCCTCGCCTTCTAGTCATTTCCCTGGAAGCCACACATTGATCGAATATCTTCCCTACTCAGTTTATTTTTGGATAACCTGTCTGGGCTCCCAGGGAGTTCTCCCGGGCATATGCCAATGAGGAACTACTGTGACAGCCTTTCCTTTTCCAGTGTGACACCCACTCTTTTGCTCAATTATTTCCCTCACAAGCATTCCCAGTGTAGGCTGTTACCAATGGAAATCTCCAAGGTCTTGCCCTTCTGCTTGCTGACGTTTCTCCCTCTTGGCTGGGATGAAGGGATGCTTTCTCATTGGCCAACAAGACAATTGCTCCTTGATCCTTCGCAAGAAATGGGTAAGGTGTTCTCTCTTTTCTTCGTCGCTGCCTACGGAGGAGGCAGCCATCTCGCTCTCGCCGGCATCACGGCTGCCCTGAGGTTCTTTGTGAAGCCTAAAATTGTCAAAAAGAGGACCAAGAAGTTCATCCGGCACCAACCCGACCGCCATGTCAAGATTAAGTGCAACGGGCACAAGCACAGAGGCAGTGACAACAGGATGTGGAGGAGACTCCAGGGCCAGATCTTGATGCCCTTCATTGGTGACCCGAGCAACAAGAAAACCAAGCACATGCTTCCCAGGGGCTTCCGGAAGTTCCTGGTCCACACAGTCAAGGAGCTGGAAGCGCTGCTGATGGACAGCAAGTCTTACTGTGCGGAGATCACTCACAATGTTTCCTCCAAGAATCGCAAAGCCATTGTGGACAGAGCAGCCCAACTGGCCATCAGAGTCACCAATCCCAACGCCAGCCTGCGCGGCGAAGAAAATGAATAGCTAAGCCATTATTTGGAAGTTTTATCCATGCTAAATAAAACCATAAATGATAAAAACAAAGAAAAATGGGTAAGGTGATTCTCACAGAGGAACATGCTGTCTTTCACGTTTTTCAGTTTGTAACGTTTGGAGACTCCTGG
Organism: Nesogale talazaci; assembly: GCA_004026705.1. Taxonomy (NCBI): domain Eukaryota; kingdom Metazoa; phylum Chordata; class Mammalia; order Afrosoricida; family Tenrecidae; genus Nesogale; species Nesogale talazaci. The sequence goes on along the minus strand of PVJH01016909.1, from coordinate 35,586 downwards.
GACAGGGCCTTGTCCGGCCTTGTCTCAGGATTCCTCCAGGCTGTTCCCATGAAGACTGTAAGCTGGGTGACTGGGCACTCAGAGAAGGCTGCCTGGCTCCTTGTCTGGCTGTGAGGGGTCTCCTTGATTGAGTGCCAGCATATTTATTGGAGAATTGTACCTTCTTTGTTGGCATCATGCTGTTATCTAAGACAGACTTGGTCAGACCATTCATTTGCTTATAGGCCTGCTCTGGCTCTTAGGGGCATTACAGAATGAAGGCCATCCTCTTTCCAGGAACGTCAAGGCTTCCCGTCACAAGATCAGCTTGTTCTCCTCTCTCCATCCGCTTGGTCTCTGGCCAGGGCATTAAGCCCTCACTTAGTCACCAGCATACTCTAGCCCACTTTGCCCATCCGCACCTCACGTATATATGCTCTTGGCTCTGCTTTCCGGGCCCTGATCTCTGTCTGGGTAGCCGTTTTTATGCTGAAACACAACAGGGGATGCACCCTTCAGAAGCGTCCTTTTCCTTATACAGCCTTTATAACACGTCATTATTTGTTTATATTGCTGTGTCTCCATATGCTGTGAGGCTCATACCTCTTAGCGTCCCCAGCACCTGTGACACCCCAGGAACTGGCTCAACCAATGTTGATTTGATGATGATGGGAGGGAATTATTTTGTTCTGTTTTTGTTTGTTTTCTTTGTGGGCATCACTGCCTCTGGTGGTCGTGGACGCTACCCAGTGCCGCTCCTGAGAGCCGCCGCTGGATTTGAACCACCAAGCCCGCGGGTTGCAGTTCTGCACTCAACCACTTATGCCACTGGGGTTCAGCCCATGGGAGGGAATTATTTTTGGGGGGGAGGGAATCCCAAACAACTAAATAAAACAAAGAGGAGCAAACTAGACTGGATAAAACAGGAGTCCCAGTTAGATTATTGACTATTCTTTTCTCTTTTATGCTGGACCCTGCAAGGTACTTTGGTGCCTGGCTAGAGTGTTACTGCAGGATCCCTAAGTTACCAGACATGTGCAGACAGGTGTTCTGTCTAAACCTTGTCCTTCTTGTCCTGCTTCTTCTCTATTCCCTGCACACTCCAGTTGACAGTGGACCTGGGACGGGTGATCCACCGTGACTGACGACTCAGGGAACAAAACACACCTGCTTCCTGCCTTCGTGCAGCTGCCAGTCTAATGGCAGAACAAGGCCCTGAGTAAATGTCGATGTGACTCTGCCCCGTGGGCTCGGCATTGGCCTAGAGCCCAGGGGAACGGGCAGCCTTGACTAGGGCTCTGTGAGGAGGCAGCAGCAGTAATGAGGGAAGAGGGCAGGAAGAGGAGACAGGAGCCCCTGCGGAGGAGAGTGCAGGGCTGACAGCAGAGCTGGCTCTCCAGTAATAATATTAAAGTACAACATAGCAAAGTATGAAATGTAATTTTAATAATGGAGTGGTAGAAAAATGAATATGCAATATGCTCCCAAACTAAGTTTCCCATTGAAAGCTCTTACATGAATTATTATACCAAAGATGCTAAAGGTGGTTTTCAATGCAAAGCATTTCAATAATACATTATGTAAATGATTATTTAGTCTTGAAATGTTTGGTAGAGGGCTGAGCTCCGGTGGCGTGGTGGTTGTGTGCGGAACTTCAGCCTGCAGGGTTGGTGGTTCAAATCCAGCAGCAGCTCTCCAGGAGCAAGGCTGGGCTTCCTACTCTCACCAGGGCAGTGATGCTCCCCCCAGCCCAAAAAAAGAAATGTTTGATAGAAAGTTGAAAGGTGACCCTTGGATAGTCTTTGGAGCATTAATATTATGTGCAACCATCTTTAAAATTGGCACCAAGAGGGCTGAGCCCCGGTGGCGTAGTGGTTGTGCGCGGGACTGCGGCCCACTGGGACGGAGGTTCAATTCCAGCAGTGGGGCTGGGCCTCCTACTCCCACCACCGGAGAGCAGTGATGCGCCCCCCCACCCCCCCCAAAAAAAAACAATTTATAAATTATTATGGGTTCATGGGGGAGGGGAAGGAGGAAGGGAGAGGAAATATGGGGAGCTGGTACTGGGGGCCTAAGTGGAGGGAGGATATTTCGGGGGTGATGATGGCAACATGGTATGCAAAAGTGGTAGGCACACAATTGACGTATTTGTGATGGTAGTTTTATGAGTCCCCAATAAAATGGTTTACGTATATATGAACTGTAAACAAATGAATAGAGTATATCGTCCTTAAAAAAAAAAAAAGAGGGGGGGCTGAGCCCCAGTGGCGTAGTGGTTGTGCGCGGGACTGCGGCCCACTGGGACGGAGGTTCAATTCCAGCAGTGGGGCTGGGCCTCCTACTCCCACTACCGGAGAGCAGTGATGCCCACAAAAAAAATTGCAAAAAAAAAAAATTGACACCAAGATTTGGAAAATGGAGATGAATGTTGTGATGATGTGAATAGGTAGTTTAATAATATTTTATTTTAAAATTCAGCATTTTAATCCAAGAATCTAGTCATTTATTCCTGTTGCCAACTCATCTACAGGTACTCATGTGTCTTTGTGAGTCCTGGTAGTGCAGTGGTTAAAGCACATGGCTGCTATAGAAAGTCAGTTGTCTGAAACCACCAACCTGCTTTCTGGAAACAGAGGAGGCAAAGGCTACTGCTGGCTGAAGAAGCCCACAGCTCTCCTCTGTCTTATAGCCTTGCCAGTTGGGACTGACTTGGTGGAAAATGGAATTTTAAAGACAATGTGTGTATGAGGAAGTTCTTCAAGTTCAACTGCAGTCCCTCAACCTGGAGACACATTCCCATGTGTTCATTGGTTGTTACCCTGATGACTGAAATCCACACAGCTGACCTCTGTGGCCTCGGATGGGGAAGCTCTGGACGTGACTCACGGGGAGGCGGCCGCCAGCGCCGGACTCTGTGAAGACGGCTCTTTCTGGTCCCAGCTGGGCTAGACAGGGAGAATTCGGCCCGAGCAACATGGGACACTGCGGCCCGAACAGCGGCCTCAGCCTGGGGATGGTGGTGGTGGGGGCCTGCCGTGTCAGCTGTGTCTCCCAGTGCTGAAGGGTGGAAAAGCTCCTTCCTTATGCCTCTGCCCCTTCCCCTGCAGTTGGGCTGGCCTCAAGAACTCCGGGTCCAGAGGGGAGCTGGGGGTGAGTGCATACTCCCCTTGCGGCACCATACGCTCCGGCCAGCAGCTCCCTGTCACACCCTGGGCTGCCAGCAGCCCACCCTGGGGGCTATCGAGGAGCTGTGGTGGCAACAGGTGCACGGCGATGCACCTGGAAGAGGTTCTTTTTGTCCCCCTCTGGGCTGCCTGTTTGAGGTGGTGGGTTCTGAGATCAGGAACATGCGTCTTGGGATGTCAACTACAGGTGAATTTGACTCCGGCTCGGGCCTTCCCTGCTGTATGACACACAGCAACTTGTTTCCCTTATAAACCTTGGTCTTTCCAGCGGCACAGGGAGTCATCCCGACTGCCAGGCTGCCGTGTGGGTGGTACCAGGGAGGTCTGCTCAACGGCACGCGAAGGGAGTGCTGGGTGGGAATTAAGTCTTACTGTGTGTTTTCTCACAGCGACCCTACAAGAACAAACGATTTATGCTTTTCATATTAATCTATGCAATAGTGGTCGCTCTTGGTAAACAGGAGCTGCAGCTACCACCACCACCACCACCGAAGTCACTGTCTCCCCCCCCCCCCCCCAATGCAGTTACATTCGCCTGCTCTGGACAAAGACGGGGCTTCCTACTCCTGGAAAGGAATTCCGTCTCGGAAATCCAAAGGGGCAGTCCTACCCTATTCCATAAGGTCGCTACGGGTCCAGACTGCCTTGATGGCAGGGAGTAAAATGAACTCCTGCCTTGATGACCAAGATAGCGGCTGCGTTTGTGCTCCTGATTCCCGCTAACAGAAATGATTGATTCACTGAGCAGCCATGCCCAGGGAGCAGCAGGCCTTGTGACTCATCCCGGGATTCTGTGACTGGAGCTTTAGTGTGATCGAGAGACACTGGCGTTCTTGAAGATATGGCAAGTAAAGAGAGACCATGCCTGAAGTCTCTAGTCCTCTTTAACGCCTGATAAACCACTCCTTACAGAAACGAAGCTCAGGATGGTTAGATCCGTGGCCCGATGTCAGTAGGAAAACAAATGTAAAAGAACTTTTAAAACTTAGCCGAGCAGCAGGAGGAGAAGCAGATCAGATGTCAGTGACACTGACACTGGAGTGATACTGACCCTGGAGGCCGGAATTGAGTGGCAAAGGGACCCTCAGCAGAGGATGAACAGGTACAGAAGCAGGTGCCTCCACCCCCACCCCGCAAAGACCAATGACCAGATGTGTTTGCTAAAGAAGGGTAATCCTTTGAATGGGGAACTGAGTGGATACAAAACTATTAGATAGCATTTCTCTTTGCTTTTTAAACAAGAGACATGAAATTATTCAACTTTATCCTTAGATGGAAAATTCACGTCTTATACCTTGGTAAGGCTCCAGTGGAAAGATTAATTTGGAATCTTATGAATCATTTTTAGGGAGACAGAGAGGAAAAGAAGTGCCAGAAAATTTGGAAGCTGACTTTGCCAAGGGAAAGGCAGGGACGGTCCTGGTGGGTGAAACTTGGGAGGAGAGTGGAGATGAGGGCCGGTTATCTTACCGTGCAGTCAGCACAGAGCCAGTCACCATGCAGCCCAGGTTGGGTCTACTGGGGTCAAAGTCACCCTTACTGTTTTAAAATAAACTGGTCAGTGCCTTCTGTTTTTAGAGTCCTCAGAGTCTGCAAAAGGAGGGGATACTTAACCTTAATAAAAATGTGGGTAGAGGCTGAGCCCCGGTGGCATGGTGGTTGTGTGCGGGACTGCGGCCCAAAGGGCTGACGGTTCAAATCCAGCAGCAGCTCTCCAGGAGCAAGGCTGGCTTCCTACTCCCACAAGGGCAGTGATGCCACAAAACAAAACAAAAATGTGGGTAGAATAATCAGGTGGGAATAGACACATCTTCATATTACTTAACTATCTTTAAATAAAATCTCAAAGAGCATATGCGACGTGGGAAGCTCCCTCCAGAGGCGAAAATAATCGGCTCTGTACACCTGTGGACATCTAAAGGAATTTCTATATATTGGCTAGCAAATTAGACTTTGCACTTCATCTTTCTCTATCTATTTTTTTGCCTGGCAATAAATATTTTAATTTCATGTTTGTTTTGCGACTGTTGACAAGTCATTTTCAAGTTTGTGTCTTTTCCTCTAATCACAGACTTAAGCCACAAACAGGCATAGCCCAGACATTTCATCTCACACATGCACGCTGCTGTGGGAGTCTGCTGACATGACTGCTGGGTGGGGTGGAAAGACTTTCTTTGGTAGTACCATCATGAGGCGGTGGGGGGGTGGGGGGGGGCTTGAAATCAAGGAGGACAGGGGACCCCAGATCACAGCTCTGGAACCCGTCCCCCTGGATTAAAGATCAACAGTGAGAGAACCGGGGCTGAGCCCCGCTGGCGTAGTGGTTGTGCGCGGGACTGCGGCCCACTGGGACGGAGGTTCAATTCCAGCAGTGGGGCTGGGCCTCCTACTCCCACCACCGGATAGCAGTGATGCCAAAAAAAAAAAAGACTGAAATATTGATGTTTTTTCTCTGAATACAATTGATGGACAAGAATTGAAGAAAAATTTTCTTTTATAAAGTTTTGAAAGAGATGTAACTTGAGCATCACATATTAGGAGATTTAAAAATTAAGTGAAAATATTCCACTACCACCCCCCCCAAAAAAAAAAAATCTCTGGTTTTCCATGAACTTTTTGAAGGCTTCCGCATGTTGTTAAACACACACCCAATTATATTTATATACACACACATACCGCTGTGAGAAACTTGAAAACCAGTGAACTACATAGCCTTTAGTAAACGGCTGTCATGTACCTGTTTCTAAGTGTGTGCAGGAAGGCATGTGATGCTGTAGAAATGACTGTTTGTTCTCCGGGTGGGGGGGGGGGGTCGAAAGATTTTCCTCTTTTTTTCTTCCCATTGAAGACCACTAATACAAAGCGAAGCCATAGTTGATAGAAGCACTTGCTTTATATTTTAAAAATTGCATGTACCAGATCATAATATAGAAAAGAATTTATGGGCTGAGCCCCGGTGGCGTAGTGGTTGTGCGCGGGACTGTGGCCCACTGGGACAGAGGTTCAATTCCAGCAGTGGGGCTGGGCCTCCTACTCCCACCGCCGGAGAGCAGTGATGCACCCCCCCCAAAAAAAAAAGAATTTATAAACCCCTTTAATAAATACCCTCGACAGTATGCTCTGAACTTCGAGTCATTTAAAGCAGAGATGCCAGGAAGAAGACAACTAAGAAAAGGTACAAATGTGAATTCACGTTTTGTTTGTGACCAAATTCATGAGTCTCAGTCTTCAGCACGGGGGTTCACTGAGACCAAACGGAAACAGAGTTTATGCTTATGGTGTCTTTTTCACAAGATGAACCCCAAATTCTGATCGCCGCTCTCCTGCCACTGTCCTGGGGGCTTTCAGTTGATTAAGTCGAAAGCTGAAAGGATTTGACTAGCAGATTTCTGGAATTTTACCCAGCTAAAGAAATAAATAAACAAACCAAACCAAAACAGAATAAATTTTGATTATAAATTACACAATTTTGAAAGTTATATTTAATCTACATATAAGAGCTCCTGCTTTCTTTTGCTAATAAAAATATACATCTAAAACACTACAGGCATGCAGCATGTATAGTACGTACATGTGTATCTGTATGTCACGTATATGAGTTATGTCTTTTCATCTCTTGTCACTTCCTTGCAACATCATAACATTCTTGATATAAATAGATATACAATCAAAAGATAGTTTGTAAATACTGTTTAGATAACTGGTTTCCAAGTTCCTGATAGTGATTAAAATATATTTATGTATCTCTATATATGAAATAGAATATGAGTATCACTAGAATTTAATGATCTTACTTCAAGTGCTTAAAATTTTTATGATTTGTTTTCAATAGAACCAGCCTCAAAGTGGTCATTGTCAACACCTTTACAGGCATTGGACTTTGATAAAGTCAAAATTATGACATACAGTGCTGAAAACATTAGTGAGCAAGGCCACAGAGGGATAGATAAATGTCATGATTTTTAAAAAAATAGCAGGAGTGGAGTTCTGTTCCTTTATCTCTCATTATCACAGAAATCAGCTTGTTCTGCTTTTAGCACGATTGCTTACAAATGCAGGGTGGGGGGCGCGGGGAGAGGCTGCTCGGCTGTGGGAGATGACACTGTGGGCTCCAAGTGGGACTGACCTTTTCTAGTTGATGAAGGCAACAGTCGAATCTTTCGACGGTTTATTTGATCAGTGGGAAAGAGTGGCAGGAGGTTTTCTGGCACTTGAATAGGCGGAAACAGTATTTTTGGCTAGAGAGATTTCTGGCTTCTCTCAGGGAGCCTTCTAGAAGGCCATCTGGACCAAACAATATTTCTTTTGTAAAGCCCTGCATTTGGAAATGCAAATGAAAGGTGTGTGAGCCATAATCAGACACCTATAAAAATAATTTGCTTCTGACATTTGAGGTGGTAGTAGAAATTCACTACTGTTTGTAATTTTCTAGTTAAAGAGACACAAGAGAAAACAAAGACAAAACCCCAGCAAACAAAATCTTTCCCTTCCCTATCTTTTTATATTAAGATATATGCTCCTAATGAATATTCAGTAGTGGATTTGCTTATTAATATAAATTTATTACTTTGTATTCTTTCAAGAATGAAATGAGAAGGTCTCAGTAATGTGTGATATTTACAGTGGAATATCAGGTAATGACCTTGTTTTTTGACCTTTATAATTATCGATTGAACCAAGATCTTAAAGATAAACTTTCCTTCCACTTCCTTGAGCCTTTATCTAGCTCGCCAAACTATAATGAATGAAAAATATTCCAAAAGTTAATAGGAAATTCCTCCAAAGCCGAGTAAAGCACTTCCAGCAGCCAGAAGAAGAAAGGGCCCACAGAGAAACAGAAAGGAAGCAGCTGAAGGCGACAGAACCCTATTCTAGCAAATTACCCACACCTTACTGCTGTGCTGTTGTTTCTAATGAACGTCTCCATTTGGACAGAAAGTATACATTTTTATATTAAACTTTCTGGTGATTAGTGACCACATAAAAAGCAATGAACTTTCCATATGTCACTTCTGCCTCCAAAGTGATGAACGATATTTAGGGGCAAAAGCACTAAGTTTGTACATTGCGCACATAGGAGAGTACACAACTCTGTGCGTGAGTATGTAGACAGAATAAATATGCATATACGTATTCATAAACAAATGACAGTTTCTCTGATAGCAAGCCCTAGTCACTGCCTTCTTAATATTCCTTGGTTAATTATTTAATTTTTAGGCCATAAACAAATTTCAAATTTCTTAATGAAAAAGAACTGTAAAATATTGCTATAGTAACATTAAAAAATAATTCTAAATTCAGTTCCTAATGAGGACTTTTCAAATATTTTTGAATTGACTATTGAGTATTAAAAGTAGGGTATAACAAGTAGGATTAACGCTTAAGTTGGTGCTCTTTCAATTTAAAAGAAAACTGATGGAAGTGTCTTACATTTTACCAAATAATCTGAACTTAAAAAGTGAGTAGCATGCAGGTTTTACCTCGCTACATTTTCCTTAAAGGATAGAGAAAAGAATAAGGTAGATAGAAGCCAAATTAGAAATATTTTAGTTTCGAGGAATTAAAAGACACACAGAGGTTGTGTAGAATATTTAATAACTTTCCAGCATGTTTGGATAAAAGATGCGCTACGATTCCTGATGCCAGTCTACATGTATCCTTCTTATTAATGAGGACTGTTGTGCCAAACAGAATTATTTTAGTTTGAAAATATCTGTTTTCCTGAGACTAAGCAGTCACAAGTAGCAGCCTCAGAAACACTGCGAGATTAGAGGAGCTGGCTTATTATCTTTTCATGTAAAATGTTTCCCCCTCAACTTTAAACTAAAGGCACCAAATTTTATTTCCTTAGAACTTCTAATTTAAAATAAAATTTTAAAAAATCTGTATACTCAAGACTGAATCTTCGTGATTTATCTGATAATGATCTGAACCCTAACAAATTAAGTAGTCCCATGATTTTTATTTGGAAGGGACAGGAGAAAAAAAAAGGTAGGATGTCTACTATAATTACTACTAACACGACTGATTATTATTATTATTTCTTTAGGGGACACAAATTACGCAGCATTTTACCTACGATATGAACTTCTGCTCTACTTTTAGCTGTCGGGCAGCAGATGATTTCAGATGGGAACGGGCGACAGGAGAGAAAGCAGAGCGCCACGACATTTTCTTCTTGGATCATTTCTCCTTAAAAGCATGATTTGTGTGAAATGTTTACCCGACATGGGAAGGAAGGTCATTAGAAAGAGAGCCCTGTCTCTGAGGACACAAGCACTCAGTCTCCCATCCTCACGCGTCGTCACCTGTGCACTGGACAGAGAGTATCATGGCTCATGTCTCCCCAGTGATTCACATTTGGAATAAAACAGATGAGATGTTGGTGGGAAGCAATGCTTTATAGGACCAAGCAACCTATTTATACTAAATCTTTATAAACTGAACCTACATGATTTAAACCCCAAGAGCCCCTCAAGACTCTGAGTCACCTACCTGCAGACCCAATTTTTGTGAGCAGCCAATTGGTAGGCAAACTGAAAGAAACAAGCTGACTGGATAAAACAACCCCATGTCCCCACTGGAAGCCCCATTACTGGAATCGTTTAAACCTGGCTGGACAAAGCACCAAGCAAATATGCTGTAGGAAACAAACCTACACTAATGGGGTACGGGAGAAGTGACCTAATTGTCAGTCACCCCTTGGCTTTAATTTCTGCAGTTGCTCAGTGTTGTGAATGCTTGTGGCCCAAGAAGAGGGCGTTTCTTATTTAAAAGCAGTTCACAATTTAACATTTAAGTTGCCATCATCAGAAAGCAGGGATCCTTTGGGACAATTTTCCTAGGCCCCTCACTTTCAAAATACAGTGGGAAAGTGTTGTTTTCAACAGTCAAGAACTTTCGGGTCGGTAAAATAAGAGTGTTTTGAAGCTGAGTTTTGTTTGCCAGCTAGTGAAATTGAGGGAAACCCTGCTCTCAACGCTGCTTCTCCCCCTCCACCCGCAGTTTACAGTGGCAGGCGGCCTCTTTGACGGTGTCCAACGTGGAATCCACCTTAGACTGTGTTCCTGGACGCAGAGCTGGTCCAGATAGGAAGCCTGCATGGTTTGTCCTTTGAATGTTGCATCTCCTCCCTCAGTTTATGACAGGGTTTGCCTAGGAAGTGCTGCCACGTCCTACCCTCCGTTGGCACGAGGTGCACACCAGTCAGACAGTCTTTCCGGAGTCTGCGCACAGGCAGGCACCGCGGGGTCATCGATGGAGCGATTTCCAAGTATGCAGGAAAGCCTACATAGGCAAATATAGATCTGGATTTTTTTTTGTTGAGGTGGAGAAATTGATCTAAAGCATCATGTTAACCTAACATTTTTCGATGAAACGCAATCATTTTCTGATGGCCAAGGATGAAAGGAATTGGTGTTAAGTTCAAGTTGGAAGCTTCTAATTTCACATGTTCTGCTTTGGATGCGAAGTGCAAGCAAAGATGAATTGGTGTGTGCACACGTGCACAGGCGTGCACACGCTCACATGTCCACGGACGTGTTGAGAGTTGCAGATGGGCATCCCTAAGGAGAAGGTGAGAGCAGTCCTTTCTGATACTGTTACTCACTTCAGCAAGTCCCTGGATTTTCAGGTGGTTAGACCGTCGGTGAGAAGTGCAAGAGACACCTCTGCCTCAGATGTTACAGCTGCACTGCTGAAAACTAAGTTTGTTCTTTTGTTTGGAACCTTAAAACCGCAATCATTTTCCAAGAGTCTTTCCCTTCTGCATGACTTTGCACTGTCGACATCAACACGTCACCTCTCCTGCTAAGTAACAAGGCCAAGTTTGGAAGTGTCAGTCTAGGATAAGCTTATAAAATGCACCTTTCCCCCCTTCCCACTTAAAAAGTGGCAAACGGTATTATTGCAAATAACCTTTAAGATAATTAACTGACAATGCTGCACTGAGCATAAAATCTTCCTTCAGGCGACACCTAATCTAAGTGTTACTGGCACAAAGTGGAGGCAGATTGGGCACCACCACTGCAATATCTACACAGCAGAAACCCACAGAGCAGGAAACGCCAGACTCAATGATGCACTAAATTAGGAAGAACCGTCCTCCAGTGCTAATTTGCTTTCCATCCTCTCCAAATCTCAGCTCCAGAAATTGGTACAAACACATATACAACCTCCCACCTTAAATGAGCAAACCTGAGGCGACTTTTGTACGCCTTCTCCCCCCCGCCCCCAATGAAAATAACTTGAAATTATTTCTTCTCGCCACAAGAAACATTTGGCCAAACTGTGTTTCTTTCATTACAATTTGCTCTCACTTTGATCTACAATTATTTTCATACGAATGCTGTATCGAAGTCTATTGAACAAAACTAGATAGACTTCAACTTGCTCTTGGGCTGCCGACAGAGCTTATGAAGTGAAATAACATGGAACACTTGAGTCAGTTCGTAAAATACTTAGGGGAGTGAGAAGAACAGATCCACTTTTACAGTTTTCTCACTGATGAATAACCACTCCCCAGCCCCCAACAAAATGTAGAATGAGCTTTTAAAAAGTACAACAACCACCCCCCCCCACACACACAGCTGAACAGTAGTTTAAACACCAGTTATACCCAAGACATTAACAAAACATTTACCTTTCCTAATTGTTGATGTTCTTGGAAGGCAGCAATCAGTTCCTCAGCCCATTTAATTTTTTCGGGAGAAGGAGAAAACTGTGCCTGGACCGTGGCAATTTGGTTAGGGTGAATCACCTGCTTACCTACAAGAAGATTAATAACACTGGAAACACGGAACAACAAACAGATGTTCAAACAAAATGCTTCAACCACACGAGTCTACTGAATGCCTCACAGATTGTTAAATCACTAATTATTTTAGAACTTCTTTTTTAAAGGAGCGGCAATCAAGCAGGCTTTTCTAGAATACCAATAAGAACAAATACAACAATGGAAGTAATTGTTTCCAATCCTATAGAAATGCCACCTAAGTGTGGATAATCTCTCATTTTTAGTTACAGGTGGATTGGCTAGGCAGCCCTTTGAATAGTAACTGCTTTGACGGGAACTCGAAAGGATAATGCCTGCAAATTAGAGTGATTATTTTGAATTAAAGTACAAAAAAACCTCAAAACCCCCCACCCCCAAAAAACAAAACAAAACAAAACCTTTAAACAAGAATTCTTTCAAAACGTACCAGTTGTCTTTTGCTTTTTTGGCAGGAATACCCTACCTTCCATGATGTCTTTTAGAAAGTAGGCTGTTGTTTTTTCACATAATTTGCAAGGCCTTTGACCATATAACATCAAATAGTACCTTTCAAGAATATGCTTTAATTTTCTTTACCAAAGAATATAGTGAATCATTTGTAAACACTAGTAGAAAATTTAACTTAAAAAAAAATTGAACTTCAGGGAAAATACTGTATTCAGTATAGTAAAAGAGAAGAAAAATTTGAACCCTGTGGTCTTAAGGCTACAACCTTTAAAACATATACCAAAAAAAAAAAAAATCATACATTTTCTCTGTTTGAAAATATGTCCACATCTCCCCATTTTGTTTATCGACTGAATAGTGTGTGTTCCCCCTAAATGATTACTTACATCTCACAAACGAAATCCTGTCTCTGTCCTCTTATCTTTAAAAAAGCGTGATGATTCTTTTTGAAGTTTAAGGATTTTAAATAAAAACACTGCGAGTCACAAGATTCTGGGAAATCATCCAGTCAATAAAAAAAAAAATTTGTCAGGGAATTGTGGCATCTAATCGGGGCATTAACAAAATGCAGCATAATTTAATCTTGCAATAATGATGAGATTATATTTTATTACATGACAAAATTATGGACATATTTGGCCATTTAAAATTAATGTACACTTAATGATAATTTACTCTAAGTATATTTGTTGTTATGTCAACTTGCTTTACTTTTGAAATCATTAATTGTTTTAACCTTTATTAATTATAAATTGTATTCTTGATGTTTTATTAAGTCAAATCCTGTTATTGTCATTATTTCATCGAGTGAAAAATGAACAATATTTTTGTAAAAATATTTTTAGATTGCACTATATATGAAATGATATCAGTATTAACTCTCAATAAAATGGTTTTTAAAAATGTTTTCTAGTATTTCGTTAAAATGTGTTTAAGTTGGTAAATATAAACAACTTTTCCTTACAGTGGCATAATTAAATGTCTTATGTTGCAGTTTCATTGTTATATCTCTTTACCTACTGTTAAAATGCTAAAAGTCTATATAAGTAAAGATGCTTTAAATAACTTGAAGAATAATATCTGGTAGCAAATAACAGCAGTAGTGATACATGGGAGGCTTTCTCCATAGTAGATACTGAGATTATATTTAAATAATCTAATAGTTGCTAGAATATTATTAGTAAAGGATGTCAGTTCTGGTAATCATTTTATGCTAATTATTAGTCCAGAGTTTTATAAATTATATACATAATGTACAAAAAGCCAGATTTCATCATCACTCCTTCGTACAGGCACTCCAAATTCAAGAGCAAACATAACTACTTAATATACTTTAAACTTCTAAGGGCTTTCAAGTACCAATATTTTGGTAATGAGGCAAATTTTCAGATGTGTATTAGGTTGGAGAGATTTACGAGACTCGTTTCAGATGTGATACACTCTCTCGCTGCGTCTTATGCACCTCGACAACTGTACCGTGGCCTTGAACGCCAGGCGAGGACGACGCAGATATTTCATACAGAAGAGTTGTTATGGACAAGTTACTGAGAGGGCGCAAAATTGGAAGACATTAAAATTTATGACCATGAAATCCTTTTTACAGTACCACTTGATATATCGTGCTTTAAATCAATACCTGTCAAGTCTTTTAGGTGAGTGTATGATGGTGTCATTTTTGTCTTCTACAAAAGACTGCAAAAAAAAAAAAAAGGCGACAACGTCTAGTGGCTCATATTTGTAGTCTTTCTTCTCAGCATGTCATGCCGGAGCACTTCAATGAGTAAGGCAGCTGTTAAAGCTTGGGTCTGAGATTTATTTGGGGCTCCTTTTAATAAAAATATTCCTAAAGTTAGTGGTCATTTACACAGCCAAGGCATTGATTTAAAATCAATCTGCAGGGATTGTGACCCTGTGAAACAATGATTGCAGAAAATCAGTCACAATCCACTGTCCCATGACTAACTTTTAAGAAACTACAACTCAGTGAAATCTATTTAATTTTTTTTAAGCATGGAAAACCTTTAGCGCACAGACTCGGTCTTCCTCAACTCGGTCTTCCAGACGCTTTCTCTGGGTTTGACATCTTCGGCTCCTTCCCTCCTTCCCGCCCCCAGTCCTCAGTCCTCTGTCTCCCTCCCCCTTCTTCCCTTCATTCTTCTGTAGAGCCCAAGTCGGACAATCGAATGTTAGATAATTAGGGTTAACAGATCATGAGGGGTCTCAACAACCATGACAAAGCACTAATCACTATTTTTTTAACTATAAATAATTATGTCTCTTATTATCTGACCAAACATCTTTTATTGATTTGTAGAAATATAATTAGGTCAAAAAAGACCTCCTCTTGCACAATCTCATCATGTTTGAGCCCACTCAGACACACACACACACACGAAATAAATACAAACATCAACAGGGTTCTGTAGCATAGCCCCTAGTTTCATGCCTCCCTCATTCTGAACGGATAATGGACCCTGTGCTCCTGGTGCCTCACATTCTCCCTGCTTCCATTTTTTGGGGACTTAATATTCTCCGTTGTTGCAAAACAATAGTGCCAGGCCCCTGAGCTCCTCATGATGGGTGGACACAGACTTGTCAACCTGATCTGAAATAACTTCGACAAATTTCAAGCTGATCTAAAATAATTCCTCTTTGTGATTGAACTAGGGGCCAATTTAATTCAGTTCTGTCTCTTGGACAAACTCTCAAGCTACCTTCTAAGTTCTGGAGCAAACCTTCACCCAGAGGAAACGCAGAAGCCCACATCATTCTGAGTGATGGTGACAAAGGCAGGGCTATCAAGCCGGTGTTTTCTCGTTTTGTACTGAATTCGTTTTCATTTCAGAGCAACATCTGCCTGCTTGGGAGTCTGCGCCACGTGTTGTAGGCCACCAGCATCATTAGGTAAACCCCGTGGCACATTTCTCTCTGGCAGTGGATAAACTCTCATGGCATCATTAGATCAATTCCGCAGCACTAGTGGATTAGATCAACCCTTTTTCTCTTGGGCAGCATGGTGACCCAGCCCCAGGAAGTCAGGTATGACAGGCCGCTGAGTGCCACGTGTTGCAGTGACTTTTCTTCCTCAGTCCCTAGTACACACAGAAGATGGACTTCTTTTTTTTTTTTTTTTTTGGGGGGGGGGTGGGCATCACTGCTCTCCGGTGGTGGGTAGGAGGAGGTCCAGCCCCACTGCTGGAATCGAACCTCCGTCCCAGTGGGCCGCAGTCCCGCGCACAACCACTACGCCACCGGGGATCAGCCCAGAAGATGGAATTCTTAATAATTTAGATGACTGAAACATATTTCTCTAGAAAGAATCGACCTCATTTGTTTAAACTCTTTGTGTTAAAAATGAAACCAAATGCCAGAGCTTTCCTAAGATTTAATATAGTGCTAAACTTGCTGCTTAAGTCTTTTAGCTATATTTTTGGGTTAAATCATGATCCATTAAGTAAGCTTTCATTTATTTAATTATTTTGGGGGGGCATCACTGCCCTCTGGTGGTGGGAGTAGGAGGCCCAGCCCCGCTGCTGGATTTGAACCTCCAACCCAGGGGGCTGCAGTTCCGCGCACAACCACTACGCCACCGGAGCTCAGCCCTAAGTAAGCTTTTAAATTCAAGATTACTTTCTGAAATGTTTCTTTCCGAAATTCCTGAGGATGCATTTCTGACATTTATAAAAAAGGGATAAACATAGATGCTTTTATCTTTCCTATATCTTTTAGGTGCGTTTCTCTTTTTTAATATAAAAAGTAATGTGTATGTAGAGAAGGTTTATGAAGCAGATTAAGACTCCACTCAACAATTTCTATGTAGGTTGTTCAGTGACATTGGTTGCCTTCTTCACAATGCATGAACATTCTCATGGTTTCTATTCTAGTTATTCCATTTTCATTCATTTAGTTTCCCTATCCCCTGTCCTTCTCATCTTTGAAGGTGTTGAGCAGTTGCTACCACACAAGTGATTTTACACAGGAGGACAGTATTTCTGATTGCTGTCATTTTTTGAGTCAATCATTGGTGACCTCAGAAACTTAGTTTTAATGTAATGTTGAAGAGTATTTCAGGGCAGAATCTTGGGGATTCCTCCATTCTTAACCAGCCTAGAAGGTGTGGTTTTTAAAAATAAAAATCGAGGTTCTGTTCCATATTTTCTCTCATCCTGTCAGGGTCTGGGCATATTAAAAAAAATCATTTTAGGGCTGAGCCCCGGTGGTGTAGTGGTTGTGCGCGGGACTGCGGCCCACTGGGTTGAAGGTTCAATTCCAGCAGTGGGGCTGGGCCTCCTACTCCCACCACCAGAGAGCAGTGATGCCCCCCCCTCCCAAAATCATTTTATTGGTGGCTCGTACAACTCTTATCACAATCCATACATGCATCCCTAGAAGGGCACATTTTCTACATTCTTAGAACAGCGATATTCTCAGAATGTTTAGCACAATTTTATAAGAAAAAAAGTGTGGTAGTTTTAGCCACCAATGTGTATTCAGCTGAACCAAATACATAAAAACAACATATTATTTAATTTTTCAAAAGAAAAGATTTCTATTGTGAAAACAAAATTTTCAGTACTAGCTCACAGGTCTCTGAGTGATTGGTCACCATCCAGATACCTACTGGCTTGTAGTCCAGGCTTGGTTTACAAGGGATCAGCTAGTCTTTGTGCCTGCCGATGTCCGTAGGTGTCACCAGGTACACAAACACTTACTGGGATGTGAGCCGGGGCGGGGGGGGGGGGGGGGGGCTTGAGGGAAAAAAGGGGGCTTGAAGTCCTGGAGGACTTCACCAAAATTGCTTTAAGAAAGGAATATTCTGAGTCTTTTAGCAAAATTTTCTTTTTCCAGTGCAAGGCCCCATTCATTCTACTCAAATTCACTCAGAAAATGATTCTGAAATGTACTTAGGCCTTCTCTCAGGTCAGCGAAACCTGTAACGAAAGACTTACTGGGACTCAGCAAAATCTGCCTGTCACGTGCAGAGGAAATAAAACGTGTGATTTTTGTTTTTTGGACCGGCCGAGCTGAAGCAAACCATTGCACTGTGCTTGTCAGGTTCTTGCCCTGGGTGGTATTTTCATATCTAAAGAGTGGAATAGGAATATGAAATAGCTAATTGCATTAGCAATACGAATGAATTTCTGGTGAAGTCTGTCTCGCTCCCCCTGAGATGCTTGCTAGCCGAGGCCCCACTCTCCCTGCTGCAGCGAGAAGCAGTCATACCAGTGAAGCCCAGGGCAGCCCCTTCTCTGCACTGCCTCAGGAGCCCGTCTCCGTCTTGGAAGTCAATGTAGACCAGGTCGATGGCTTGCAGCCCAAAGGCCTTCGCTATGACAATAATCTTTTGTCGGGCGTAGAGAATGTCCTGAGTGTCTTTACTACTTGTTGCACCTGAAAATGGGATGTGGACAGAAAAGAGGAGGCTTTAACTTTAGAAACCAGACCCAGGTGCTTTTTTATAGGTAGATGACACAAACCGCCCAAAACAGCTTGCAAAGCCATCTGCCTCCCTGAGAATTGATCTCCACTCAAATAGTTGTCCTGATCTCACAGACGAGATGGATGGGTGGGTAGAGGTGAACTTCAGTTGCCCAGGCCGCCATCTTTCGAGGCATCTTTTAGTGTAATGACTTGTACATGCCAGAAAAGGCCCCAGCCCACGTGAGGAGCTAGAACTATGCTGCATGTGGTCCCTTCCTGCCGTCCTGGAAGGCAGGACTGCACAATGGTCAGCGCCTCGGCCTGAGCACGGAGCTGCACGCTGGGGCTGTACGACCTGCCACAGCTGGTGTGGAGGCAAGGGCTTTCAGCGCCAAGGCTTAGACGGCAATGTAGGCAAAAAGAGGGCACTCATCTCAGAGAGGCAGACAGGCTGGGTAGGTTTTTCTACCATTCACTGTTCCTGGAAATATTGGACCTAAAATAACTTGGTATTTTTTCCTTTCCCTACCCACAAGGACTACTGTGGCTCCTGAAAGTGTTTGGGGGACGTTCATGTCGTCAGTTCCTGGGAACTGCGGTTTGGGAATAAGACTGTGGTTTCTAGTTAAATTCACACACAGACCAGTGCTTCAGGGATGAAGAAAATCAGTGAAAACCACCAACACATCTCGGTGAAGATTGAATCAGAGTCTCACAATGTAATTTAAGAGATAACTAAGATCTGCTTTAAATAATATTTACACTCTCTGTGTAAAGGAGAAAACCACAAAAGAAAACAAATGTAAAATTCCCTGAGATTCAGCTCGCAGGCTGATGTGCTCCCAGAATATTTAAGCAAAGGAGAGATGGCTCATGTAATGTATTTCTTATGCACACAATGTATGCTGTATATCCCCGAGGGTGTCCGAGGCCATGAGGGGCTCTTCATTCTTTTATAAATGAACCCAAGTCGCCATGTATAGTTCTGGAAGCAGGGCAGCTATCAGGAGCCCGAAACTGTCAGCAAGCGTGATCCACTCAGCTGAAAGAGCCTCATCGTGACTGGCAAATATATTGTCATGGAAATGTCCATTCATGAGGGGCAAGGAAAAAAACCTGGACACACATGTACACAGAGAGGGGGAGGGAGGGTAAAGTATCTTTGACACCTATGCTGGCTCGGAAATCTTCTCCTCCAAAAACAACAGCATCTAGAACGAGACCCACGTGATGCCCAGTCTGCAGCGCTTCTTCACACACGGTCTGAAAGAGAGCAGAGAGAGCAGGTCTCCCAGAAGCCAGCGCTCTGGAGACAGCAAACAGGCTGCGAGGCAGGGACAGAGCGCTCTGCCTCCTAACACGATTTGGCTGGAGATGGCCCAAACCAGGTAGCCCCAATGCACGCCTTTCCAAGGGCGCTTAACTTTGTCCAAGAGAAGTCACTTGCTGCTACATTTACTTTGCTTCATGGGTTTTATTAGTAGTTGTTACTGAGATACACAAATGTGGTTAGAAGGGTTCCATTGCAGCTCCCTGCATTTCTAGAGAAACCTGGAGTCACTTATAACATTATATATATATATATATATATAATAAGAGACGATCAAATAATGCCCAGGAAACTATGGGAGAGAAGGAAAGACTTTTTTTCCTGTTAAATGAACTAATTGGCTTATTTGCATTGGGATCAAGATTTTTCGCAAATGTTCTCAGGATTAAATACATTCATCACAACAACCCCAAAGTTGGGGTTGTACAACTCCAGAAGGGAAAGTGAAAACGCAGTAAATCGTTCGAGATGACAGGTAGCTGCAGCAGTTATAGGTGAAAATAAAGATGAAATAGCATTTGTCGCAGATCCCTAACCGGGAAGCTGCTCAGGCGGAGACACGCCATGCTAATAGAAGTGGGTGGGGAGGAAATGAGAGGGTGTGAGGGCCCTGTCGGTGAATTCCAGGGAGGGTTGTGAAGGTTTCTAAGTCCATCATGGAATAATGTATGGCAAAACAGCTGTTAAGATTAAATCGCTGTATGGATCTGGTTGCGTTTAAGAGCTGTGCTTCTGAGTACATGCAGGAAGGCCAGGGCGGCCGGAAGGGTTTGAGGTTGGCTGCATGAACCTGCAGATCGGATCACTGAGGCTCCCGCTCGGAGCAGCTCTGGGGTCTTCCTGGCCGGTCCAGCGGGCCTCCCAGTGTCCCGCCAGAGCATTTCCACGTGGAGAGTCTCGCCAGGACAGGGCAGCTCTCTCTTCCATTTGTTATTAGTGGAAGTTTTCTCCTGTACCTGGGAACGAAGGCAGGATGGACCCTCACAGGGGACTTCCGTGCTGATGTCCCCAGGACAGGTGGAAACAAGCCTATTTTGGAAACCGTTATTATAAAGGGTCACTGATAAAAGGGGGTAAAGTGAGCTAGCTATGAATTTTTTGAAGCAGGTAGAGTACTTCAGATATGTATTTATTGAAAGTACTTGGCCAAATGTGTACTAAAGGATACTTTATGCTTTAATATGGCAAATTGAAATACAGCAAATCATAGTTGTATGTTAGCTTACAAATATTCATCTTCTGTGCTAGACGTTATGAATAATGTTGCAACAAAGAGGTTGGAAATTTTCCCAAGGTTGGAAAAGACAGTGTGTACAAAAGAATAAATCAGAGTTAATTCATAAGGGAGACAAAATAAATTTCTATGTTCTTTTGATCTATAAATGTAATAATTCAAAGCACATATTCAGAGTGGTTATATAATCAAAACGATAAATAACTATTTTATCGAAATATTTAGGCCAGTGAAGTTCTGCCTTTTGACTTACCCACGCTCTCTGTTCTCTCAGATGCTCACCGCCTGCTTTTTGAATTAATCGTACAGCTAACAAACGGTGCACAAGATTTACTTCGCTTGTAAATCCTTCTAGGAAATTATTCTAAGTAACTGTTAAAATTGCAAACAAAAGCTCTCTGTAGGTGATAAAAAAAATACTAGCTTATTAACCATATTATGATTCTCTTACCTTAAAATTGAGCAAACCCACTGCAGTTTCCACAAAAGGGATTAAATTCATTGGTTGTTCAAGTTTTCGGCCTTTTAAGTGGAATGAAAATTTGTCTGAAAACTAAAACCAAAAGTGTCATAGGTGATTAGTGAGGAGGGGGAGTACAAGCCCTGAGAAGTAGACAGACAAGCAGTTTTTAAGTCTTTGACCTGAGGAAGTAATATCCAGCCTCTCTCCTCCACACAAAAGAACTTAAAAAAAAAAGGAAAGGCAGAGGAGAAAAGGTAACAAAGTTCCCACCAAACCAAACAGCAAAGCCCACGCATTATAACTGCCTCCCCACTTCCTCCAGCCTCACCCCAAAGGAGCAGTTTGAGGCCTAGGAGTTAGAACTCAAGGAGAGATTCTCAGAGTTTCAATGCTGTCCTTGAAAACATATTTCTTTAAGGCCTCCAGCCCTCACTTCGGCTAAATGCAAATGAGGGCCCTTAAAACGGGGCGCCAGCCCTACCTGCCACTCTGAGAAGCTGCGGCCCCCGCACCGCGCCAGCTCAGCTCACCGTCAGCAGCCTTCCACCCACCCGGGTTCCATGTGACTCATTGGCGCCCCATTACCCTTTGTTCAGAAGGGTTTTCTCCATAATTTTTTAGCTTACCTAGGAAGACCTTAAAAAGGAAGTTTAATTCTTTGAAGACCAAAGCTCTCCAATTTTTTCCATGAGACCAGTTCACAGCTAGCTCTGTGCTGCCAGTGGGGTAGCCCAAATTCCAAAATCTATCATCTGGAAACATACAAAAGCTTCTGCACAGATTCCACCCAGCCACCCCCCCCCCCTTTCAAAAGGAGGAAAAAAAAAAAGAACCCACACTCTAAGTTGTAAATCTATTATGTCTATCTAGATCTAATAAGATGTGGGGAGATTAAAAAACAAAACAAAACAAACTCCCCAAAATCCTCCAAAGCCCACAGGTATGATAAAGATAGAGTTTTTGTAAATAAAGATGAAAACAGATATGCCCATTTTAAATTTAAGGAATATTCAGCCATTAATGGATATCAAAGGAAAAGGGAATTTTAATCATCTCTCCATTCAGTCTCAGTTGGGTAAATCATATCTAAGAGATTTGCATAAATATAAACCATCAAAGACTTTTCATCTTCAAAGGGGGTTTCAAGACCCTATAAGCTTTGTACTGTAATCATCACAGGTCACAACCCTGCAGGAACAAGGCTGCTATGGCAACATAAAAAAACTAATGCTTACGGCTTAGCATAATATTCTGACTAATAGAAAGGAAACTCATTTTAAAAGCTGGCAGCCTATTTACCAGAAGCGGGATTAGAGGTGTTATTTCCCCTTTTAGCTGCCCCCTCCTTGCCTGTGCAGCCCCCCCCTCCTAGAAAAAATCTAATCACTGGGATCTTTAAAAAGCTTTTGAGCAATTTGCAGTAACTTTACAATTAGGCTAAAATAAATCACAGCTTTCAGTAATGAAGAATTATTCCCAGTTGCTCTTGCTGCCCTCTCCCTTCCTAGACATCACCGTCATCACCTCCTTAATGGCAACTTTTTCAAGGGAAGGAATAACTCAGCCGAAATGAAGAGGGCTGCGAGGCAGGGAGACAAGGTATTCGATGCACATGAAAATAAAAAAGCAGTTTAGGTCACATTTGCGTCGGAAACTGGGGAGTAAGGTAGAGAGTGCCTTCCGTGTGAAAGAAGCAGGGGGCCGAGGGGAGGCTTTTTGTGGTTTTCTTCCTCTTCAAAAATTTGAAGCAGTTCTCATCCCATTCTTTAGGATAATTAGCAACCTTAATATTTAAAATGAGATAGACAACTTTAAATGTATTTTTCTGCATTTGGTGGTGGGGGGGGGGGGAGGAGGAGCCCTGCAATGCCTTTTGTTTTTAAGCCCAGAGGGATATTTAATAATGAAATATTCTCACTCCACCCCCCCACCCTCTTTCTTAAAAAGTGCATTAAGTACTAACACAAAAGGTAACTAGTGGAGAAGTTTCAATTAATTTTTTTCAAAAGGAGACGATTAAATGTTTCCGGCCTGGTAAAGTGTTCATTTCATCGAGGTGGAGGGGGTTGGGGGGAGGGGAAGAAGGGGGAAATCACAAAGAGATTGGGGAGGGGATGAAGTCGCAGGGCTCAGCACTTCTTTCAGTTCCAGTGCACACCCAATAGTGTGTTGGAAGAATGCACACTGTTCGGGATTTGTGGGAGAATTGTCCCCCGACAAAGGAGGCAGAGTCACGCTTGTTATAGTCCAATAAGCCGTGCCAGTCAAACAAGAACCCGCACTAGCGACAAAAGGCGAGCAAGGGATTCTCACACAAAAGAAAACAAGCAAGCCCATCTTTCAGCTGTGCATCAGGCGTGGGGTTTTAGGCTTCACATAAATACAAACGAGGAGGAAAAAATAAACAGCCCCAAAGACTTCTGTTAACTATCAATCTTTTAAAAATAATTTCATCTTGAGTTGTCTCCAGTGCTGGATGTGCCTCACGAGGGGGGACTTGCGAGGAGTGAACAGACACGCAGGGGAACACCGGGGATCAAGAGGCATTTGCCAGGAACCCAAATGGGAGCAATGACTTCGGGTGCCACTTCAACCCACTGCAGACCTCTAGGAATGGGTTGGAGCCCTGGGAGACTGGCACATGCGCGGACCAGGGCCTCGCCGATTCTCAGGGCAGCTTGGGCGAGGAGAACTTGGGGCTTGAAAGTAAACACTGCCCCTGGAGGATGGGTCTGCAAGAATAAGCCCACAAGAGCTGTCCCCCAAAACAGAAGGGGAGCCACACATGTAACTTAAAATTTCCTTGCAAAAATCAAACGAAACAGGTAAATTGAATTTTAACCATAGCTTGCATTGAATGCAATTGCAGGGGCAAAGTGTGTCAGTCTGCTTCGGCGAGGATGCCAGGCCCGGCAGCCCTGAGGGTAGTTCTGTTCTATGCCGAGGCTCTCGGGGCGCCAGCGTTGAGGTGGCGGCAACAGGTTTGATCCATGACATCGAAAACAGTATTGCAACACGTAATCAATATGAAAGTCGATGGATGAGAGGGTTCACATTCTTCTTGGTACAAAGACCTCAAAACTGGGTGTGAACTAGCACATCCTGATTGGGACTCATCATAGTTCACGTGCTCAGAAGTCACACGGGGCTGGTGGTCACTGCAGTGGACAGCACAGAGCCAACCCTATGTATGTAGAGGCGATAAAGAGGTGAGCGGCTTGTGGTATCTTAACCACACATCATCGGGCCTCCAGACCGTCCTGGATGTGGCACCAGACACCAGCCCTGTGCGTGCCCTGACAGCCTTTCCACCAGTCCCAACTCGTGGGCTCTCTGCCCTGGAGCTGTGCGATGCAGTGCTGTTCTATTTAACAGAGGCCTGCAGCACCATAGAGAGGCTGAAATAAAAGGTAGCCACCCCCCCCCCTTTAACAATTAAAACAATCATAACATAATTAGGCCCATGCCAAAGTTTTCTTAAGTAATTTGACATGCCAACCACTTTACATTTCAGGTTTTTATTGGCTGAAAAGTCTCATGAAACACAAACACACCTGTCAGCAATTAGAAAGGGAAGAAACGGAGAACTGCTCAGGAAATAATATCTGCACTAATTAAAGCCATTAGTTAAAAGCTTCCTGTTTACCCCTCCAGTTGCCCTGTGGAGCGACCTCTTCCTTGCCTACTATGCTCAGTTTTTCATATCTGCTTAACGTGCTGTCGCTGTACAGCATTAGTCCTCAAAAAGAGGACTCAATCAATCAGTCAATCAGATTCACTGCCAACAAGGTCGTGCCAACTCATAGCGACCCCGGGCGGGACTGTAGCTATTGACGGAGAGTAGAAAGCCCTGTCTGTCTCCCGAGGAGCAGCTGGTGGTTTCGAACCGCTGACTGTGAGGACACAGCTCCAAGTGAGTCCTGGTCAATGGTATCTGCAGGTAAGTTTTCTGCAGGTTTACCAGGCACACCTGGCAACCGGTAGGGTGCAGAGCTGGATCCCGTTCTTTGGTAAACTAGTTCCCAAGGATTGTTCTAGCAGGGCTTCCGAGGGAGCTGCCCTCAGATCAAATCTGGCCTGAAAGCAGAGGCAGCCTTTAAGAAGGCGGCTCCACATCAAACTTTGGGAGAAGCCAGATTCTTCTTGGTGAAGGAACCGGTCTCTGCCCCTCCCCCATTTCCTTCCTCTCTCTGTCTTTACCCCTTCAAACCCTTCGATTCTTCCCTGCAGACTCCCCTTCCTCCTCCTCCTCCTCTTCCTCTTCCTCTCCCCCGCCCCCTCCTCCTCCTTGGCTGGCTCAGTGGCATTCCTTCAGAATGAAGTTTCATCTACTCACCCATCGGATGTCCTCAGGGTGTTCCACCTTGGGGAGCATCAGGCTGGAAGGAAGGATCCGGGACTGCAAAAGGGCCTCTAGGTCGTCTTCAGCAAGACCGCTGGACACTGCGTTGACTCTCACGCACTTTTCTGTTGGGCCGAGGTCAAAGTCTTCTAGAGTTTTCACTATTCTCATCCGCGCTTCACTCTGTCGGGGTGGAGAACATGTGCCTACATTTAGTTTCCTCTGAGCCGTCCATGTAAAAGCAGTGATGGGGATTTGGAGTGAACACCATGGCCGGAGTCACACACTTCCTGTCCACTAAGCACGTGATCTATAACAGTTAGTCATCTAATCTGGGCAGACAACAGAGCTCCAAGCATCACTCAAGATTACTGTAACACCCAGCTAACGGCCATCACGACACCTCCTGTGCCTTTCCTTCTCAGCAGGGGGGCCATCTCACTCCTTAGCGGAAGGGAGACCGCATTGAGTCCTTCCTCCGGGTGACAGGCTTCCCATCCTTGGCACGCATGTCCTCAGTTAACAAATGTAAGTGCCTGGCTCACATCTGGATTAGGGCACAGGTATTCTTATCTACTGCTTCAGCATATTCCCAGTAGGGAGATAATATGAGCTTGTGGGCTTTTTGCAACTGAGTTGAATCTTGACATTCAATTAAGAAGGTGCTCATGGAAAACTGACACTTTATTAAAAAGAAAGCTCCAATTTATTCAGCTGGAAGGCAATAAATAATATCACCAAGAAATCTCATGAAATCCCCTGAAGTGACAAATGTTTTATATATCTATACATCTATATCACTATATATACATCCTCTGACGTGACCGTCTCTTTACAGTTAAGAAAAGGTTGAAAGTCTATTACAGGATTGAATTGTGGCAGTGGTGGGGGGGGGGGAATGTATTACATGAAATCCAATTGGTTTGGGGTGGGGGTGAGGCAGGGGGTCGTGGGGCCACGGGAGTCAAGAGATGGAAAGTCCTTGAAGTCACTACTTCCTGCCAATTTCAGTTTCAAAAACAAACTCCTCCAAGTGGCCAACAGCCCTCAACACATTCTCATCATCAGAATGAACACTTTTTGAAAAGTCGTTTCATTTGGGAAGGGCTTTTTATGATACTAATAAAACTTTAAAGCTCTCACTGCTGATGCATGTGGGTCCCCAACCAAACCAGCCTTCACAATACACAGCCGTCTGAGCAGCAGTTCTTTCTTATCGAGGAAAAGGGCAAAGCAAAGTGGGGAAGGAGAAGAATTACTTAAGCCAACACGCAGTCTAATTCCAATCCAGGAGCCGAGCCAGGCCCGTAGATTGAAAGCAGACGGAGGCAGGTCTGCGACGGCGTGGAAGCAGGGCAAGGCTTCCCAATGTGGTCTGAGTTACCCAGTGTGAGGAAGCTGTAGCTTAGAATTGTCAGGTCGGATGGAAATAGAGCAGCGAGAACCAGTTTGAGACAGCTCAGCGGAGTCATGATTTACAGGGCTGCATCCACTGCCAACAAGGAGGCCAAGTTTACACAGAAGCAAGAGTGAGGAGGACAATCCAGCCAAGAGGGACTTGGTTCCACATCACGCCTCTGGTCATCTCACTCCCCATATTGCCGACTGCCACCCACAGCGTATCCTAATCCTGATGAGGGGAGCTTCCTGTGGCCATGCTGAGGCTGTCTGCGCAGAAAGGCCTGGTGAGCTGCTTCCCAAACAGAAGCGCTGCAACCCCTGTGGACCCTAACAGCCCGTCTACCGGCAGCCACGGGGATGGCCCAAGATGGGGCAGTGTTTCACTCTGTTGCCAGGTGGTCACTATGAAGCAGGAGCCCCACTTGACAGTCCCAGACAACAAAGCAGAACCGACTGCAGCTGCAACGCCCCCCACCCCACCCCCCGCCCCAGAAAGGTTTCTGGTCCATGGGCAGCGTGCGTCGGTAGACCGGTGCTCTCAGAGAGCCTGGAATGTGTCACGCCTGGCGTAGCCCATGCACTCTCAAGACTGCTCGCACTCAGAAACATTCCGCCTCCAGGGCTTCTCTCAGCACTGGCAGGCAGGCTTGTAAAGGGACCACTGGGGCAGAGTGTATGGAAAACTGAAGGGAGCTAACGAGGTGGGGTAAGCTAAGAGGTCTTTTAAAACCTGAATTATTTGGATAATCAGCTCATCTTGGCAAGGGCAATGTCCTAAATCGCTAATGTTGGTGTCAAACAAAAATCGGACTGCTGAGCTCAGATTGGCAAGAGACTGTGTGTTCAAAGCGCATGTTCTAAACCTGTTTGTGATTTTATCTAAAGTCACATCGTCATGGTTTCAGCACATTCAGGTTTACTTGGTAAAATTCAGACCTTGTGAAATTGGCTGCAAACGAAGTACCTAATTCCAATTTTCAGCTAATCTGATTAGTACTTTTCATGTTATAATAATGAGCTGTGTGTATACAGAATTTTATTAGACTTTTTTTTTTTTTTCCTTTTTTGGCTCAAAATTGAAATTGAGCCCTTTTCACTTCATTGGCTGTACCTTTCCTGAAACAAAAACAAAACAAAACAACTCCCCTCCCCCCAAACCAAGGACGCTTTTGGAGGTATAAACACCCTTATTAACAGGCTGTTGCTTGTTGTAATTTACATAAATAAGTATGCATCCCTCTGGTATGTATCCCCAAATATCCAACAACTTCACTGAATTTACACCAACCAGCAAGCATGTTGATTTTTTCCCCTCTTTTCCCTTTTGGTATTTTAATGGTGAAATATGCTACTGCGCTAGCAAACACACCCATGCCATCTGTCGGGTGGAGAGGAAAACAGTTTCTAAGAACAATTAAGTTTAGTTCTTGGTCTTTAGCTAGAGAGAGTCCCCTTCCTCCTGGTTGTGAAAAGAAAGACATTCTGCGTTTCTCTGTGTGTCTCCAGCCCCTCCTTTCGTCCTCTCTCCCTTTTTTTCTTTAGCTCCTGCCTCTCCCTGACCATCCGCCCAGCTTCCACCTGATGGGGTGGGGTAGGAAGAGGGGGCCTGGCAGACTGCATCTTCTCAGAATGGCGAGCCTGGTCAACTCAGGGCATTGCTGGGAGATTTCCTGGGGATGGATGGAAAAAGAAATGAAAAACAAAAAGAACTGCTTCAATAATTAACTTTTTTTTTTTTTTTTTTTGCGGGCTGAGTGTCTTATTTTCTGGAAGCAAAGCAGGTTGTTCAAAATGGCATTCTAAATATTGTTAAGATTCTACGACAGCCTTGGTAAACCGTTCTCAATGTGGAATTAGCTTGTTTGCCTAAAACTGACATGCTGGAAATGATGGAATCATGGAAATGGAGAATTTTCCAGCAGTTGTATTCGATCTTTGAAGAGGCCAATGAGCCGAGGGTGTCCTGTACCTGGGTTTGGTTCCAGAGGTAAACTCTGGAGTAAAGGTCACAGAGGACGTTGGCACAGGCCCCTGTCCTGAGAAGTGAGACAAGTTCCCCATTCTGTGGTGAGCCCGGGCCCTGGGCTGCTCAGTGCAGCGGACCAGTGTCTAATAAACTTGTCCTGATACACAAGCCGCTGTATTATGTGACTCAGTCTGGGCCAGGCACCAAGGCGTGCGATGATTTTAGGGCCTGGGTTCTCATCACCTGGGGAAGAGACACGCTCCAGTGACGTAAGGAAGTGGATAAATCAACCATCACTAAGATCTGCCGACTCTGAAATGAAAGAAGAAAATATGCGTGCAGTTGGTTCAATTGGCACCCATTAAAGCTAATAACTAATCATCCTTGCAAGTTTCTAGCTCAGAATGATCAAATCTGCAAAGAAAACAACATCCGTCCACTTTTACACTCCAGTGGAAGGGGTGGTCCCTCCCGGCGGGCGGCACAGTCCCGCCATCTGGAGACTAAATCGAGTGTGAAGTACAGTATAGTTTGGGACCAAGCTCCGTGGCGGCAGCTCAGCAGTCAGTTCATTAGTCGCAAACTTCCAGGGATTAGAGCGGCATCAATTCTACTGTCGGATGGGATAACACGGACAGGGTCCCAGGTTCAGGGGGGACAGTGACAACCGAAAGGGGCCCCTTGGACTTATTTATCAAGCTACCAAGTGTAAACACACCCCAATAAATGCCTGGAACAATAGCATTATCGCAGTTCTGTAACATCTGAATTAATACCGTTCTTTCCCCCTGCCCTCCAGAGCTGCCGGGTTGTTTTCAGTGGGAGCCCTAAAATGGCAGCTCTTGATGACCCTGACTGCAGCAGGGGCCACCCCGACAGGAGAAGGAGGCTCCTCGGCCAGGCTGAGATGTGCTGATTAAGAAATACACACAGACTTTTAAAACCCCTGGAGGTGGACAACAGTTGTGATTAGGAGAAGGAAAAAAAAAGTGAGCAATTAATATTTGTATCCTACAAATAGGCAAATTGTTATGTCACATGTTCTGGTAAATCCTGCCCATTCTGAACTTGTCCATTTCATTTCCTTCTTATCTAATTAATAAGATGAGGCCACAGGCATGGAGTAGTTCAAAAATTGGAGCAAGAGGCCCTACTCTCAGCATCTACTCTCCAGGGAAAAAAAATTTTTTTTAAGATAAAGTTTAATGATATTAAAATGATCAAGTTTAAAAATATGAATAAGCAATGTATGATAATGTGAATTATTAGTCAATAAAATTATTTTAAGAACCCTTAAAACAAAAGTTTGGCTTACTATAAAAATCTCTGAATGGCATGTTTCATCTCAGAGGCTTCCTTTCCTTATAACTTCCTTGTAAACCTTTATATTGAAAACAGAAGTGCTTGTGATGTAAAACAGATCATCATTAGTAACAGTGATCCTGTATCTTTCCTGTGAATGGATACACACTCATTATAATATTCCCAGAAACTGTTCCTGGCCATGTTGAAAACAGGTCAGTTAAGAAATTCCAAATTCATTTTAGACGAAAAAGTAAGCATTAACTTTCTCTACCCTATTGCTTTTTCTCACATTGAAAAGATACGTTCATTAGCCTGCTTTTGGGGGAAGGGAGGAAATCTACACTATTGGATGTACTCTGCACGTACCGGCATTTGCTCACTCGCTGATCCTTGTCAGAAATGATCACTGCCAGGTACACTTCTGTTGACTCGCACACACAGGCTTTTTTGGCGGGGTAAAGTTCATCATGTGATGTGTTCATCATGAAAGACACACAAAGGTCCAGGTTTATGGCCCAACGCTGAAGAAGCTTTGTTCCAAAGGGCTGTGAAGGGGCAGGATGCAGATGGACAGGCAGCTCATAATGTGTAACTGGTAGTTCTGCCGTTGGAGATTGAATTAAAAATGGAAAAACCCATATTGACCAGCACTGAGCTATAATAAACCTAAGAAAAGGCTATTTGGAAGATCTCAAAAGAACTCAAAATACCTTTTAAAAGACATAACAATAAACTGGAGTCAAATTCACTGAAAGTGCCCTTAACATGTGTACATTTCACTGTATGCAAATGTCATGTCCAAAGAAAATAAGAATTGGCTGAGTCCCGGTGGCGTAGTGGTTGTGCGTGGGACTGCGGCGCACTGGGATGGAGGTTCAATTCCAGCTCCACAGGGGCAAAGGCTGGGCCTCCCACCACCCGGGCAGTGAGGCCCTATAAAAAAAATCATTACAAAGAAAATAAGAATTGCCAAACAAATATAGCACTCCAGTCAACACTGCTTGCTGAAGTCTCTATGGGGAAGCATGCTGCTGTCTACACCCTACTGGAAGTGTACAAAAAGACTGCAATGTGCTGATGGAAGGGGGAGCAGCTATTAGGTGGACAGATATTAATAAGTAAGGTAACAAAGTACTAGTAGAAGAATACTGAAAGTGGGTGTAGGTCATATACTGGAGAATCTTTCAAAAATGTCTGATGCATTCAGTTTTTATAATAAAACTTAAGGGAAGATTTTGTACAGGCTTCCAAAGTGTTGGTAATCTGGGGGCTGACTGGTCAACATCGGTTCTCCTTACGTCTGCATCTATCTGAATGGTTTCATTAAAAAGCTAAAAAGGGAAAAAAAAAAAGCTAAAAAGGGATTCATGACTTAAATTTAATTGCATTTGTTACTTGTGGGGCAAATGGTTTTTTATTTTATTATTTTTTTGTGTGTGTGGGCATCACTGCCTCTGGAGGTGGTGGGCGCTACCCAGCCGCTGCTGGATTTGAACTACCAAGCCCACGGGCCGCAGTTTCGCACTCTACTACTTACGCCACTGGGGCTCATCCCGGGGCATATGTTTTAAAAGATCATTTTTGGCTCATGAATTTTTTGTGTGTGTGGCATCATTGCCCTTGTGGGAGTAGGAGGCCCAGCCTTGCTCCTGGAAAGCTGCTGCTGAATTTGAACCACCAACCCTGAGGGCTGCAGTCCTGCACACAACCACTACACCACTGGGACTCGGCCAATTTTTTTTTTTTTTGAGGGGAGAGAAGTAGTGGCTTTATGCTGCCATGGACATAATGTATTTATATGCTTTTCACTCTGACATCCTTAATGTAGCTCGTGTGATGGTTGTCCATCTACTCAATGTTGTGTTAGCATCGTCACAGTCACTCGTTTTAAGAACATTTTCATCACACACCCACAGACGGAGCACATCCTTGAGCAGTGGCTCCTGATCACCGGCCCTCACTTCCCACCCCTAGTCTAGGCTTTTCCTATCAATGGGATGAAACCAGAGGTGGTCCTTTGTGACTGGCTTCTTTCACTTGACACAAGGTTTGTCCAGTAGCATGTATCAGCACCTCGTTCTTTTTATTGCCAAATAATAGCCCACGGTGCAAATATGCTCAAAACAAACTCACTGCCGTTGAGTCGCTGCTGCCTTAGAGCATGGACGGAAAGGACAGGGCGGGACTGGCGCTGTTCGTTTCAGGGACTGTAACCAAGGGAGCAGCCAGCGCTTTCTCCTGCAGAGCCACTGGTCCTTCCAGGCTGCTGACCTTCTGGTGAGCAGTCCAACCTGGACCTCTCCGCCACCAAGGCTCCTGTGCAGACAGACCACCTTTCATCCCATCAATTACTGGACTTTAGGTTCCTCCACTCTTCGGCTGCTTTGAACAATGCTGCTGTTAACATTCATGCCCAAGTTATTGTGATGTCCTGTCCTCATTTCTTTGGGCGTGTACTGAGGATCTGAACTTCTGGGTCCCTTGGCTCAGTCTGTGTTCAATCATTGGAGGACCTGCAAAACTCTCTTCCAGCGTGGCCGCACCACCTACGGAGGAGGGTTCCGGTCTCACCAACACTTGCTTGTCTAGCTTTTTTTTTTTTCAGTTTTTTAGGCATCACTGCCCTGGTGGTGGGAGTAGGAGGCCCAGCCTTTGCTCCTGTGAGGGGGAATTGAACCTCCATCCCAGTGGGCCGCAGTCACGCGCACAACCACTACGCCACCGGGGCTCAGCGCTTGTCTAGCTTTTTTGACTGTCACTGTCCTCGTGTGTGTTAAAGAGCCCTGGTTGAGGTCAGCAGTTCGAAAGCAGCAGCCACTCCTCAGGAGGAAGCCGGGGCGGTCCCCTCCTGCACAGAGTCAGCGTCTCAGAAACCCCCCGGGGTAGGGGCACCCCGCCTTGTCGAGTTGCTCTGAGTGGGCACCGACTCTATGGCAGTGAGTACATTGAAGCGGGACACCATTGACAGGAGGAGGGGCCTCTTGATGAAAAATTTGGTCTAAATGGAGTAACAGAGATTTTCATAGAACGCAAAAATAGCATTATAATAGACTTAGTTTAATTTTAAAATGCCACGGGACATGGGACAAATGTTAAAAAGTGGGACGTCTGGTCACCTTAACATTAGTGGGTGTGGGGCTGAACCCCGGTGGCGTACGTGGTTGAGTGCAGGACTGCGGCCCACGGGCTTGGCAGTTCAAATCCAGCGGCGGCTCTCAGGAGCAGCGCTGGGTAGCGCCCACGACCACCACAGGCAGTGATGCCCCCGCCCCCCCCCCCAAAAAAAAAGGGAAAAAAGCACATGAGTGGATGTGAATGATGCTGCTGTGGATGAAAACCTGTCTCCCTAACATCGGTGGGCGTCGGAATTCTCACCGCTGTTTCTGTTTTCTTTGTTAGTCAAATCACAGCCACGTACGGTGGTTCTAAATCCAATCCCGGCTAAGTGATGAAGAGCACAGCTTAAACCCAGGGACAAGCACACACGAGGGGAGGACAAGGGCCAGGTACGGCCATGGCGCCCAGGAAGGCCCAGACCAGAGCAATCGACACAGTCAAGCGTGGAGTTGTCATGACTGTGGGTTGGGAGAGCCATTTCTGTTCTTTAAGCTACTCATTTGTGCTTACGTGTTAGAATAGCCCGAGAAAATGAGGGGAAGATCTTTGGTCTGTGTTCTAAAAATTGTTGGGAAAAAGCCTCAAACACTGGTGAAGTCAGCCTTTCTCAGGTGCATAATTTAGCAGCATCATTTACATTAATCTTATGTAACCATCATCTATCATTGACAACATCTCCAACATAAATAAAAATCATTACGGGGTCATGCGGGAGGGGGCAAAATGAGCTGATATCAAGGGTTCAAGTAGAAAAAATATGTTTTGAAAACCATGATGGCAGCAAATCTACAAATGTGCTTGACACAATGGATACATGTATGGGTTGTGATAAGAGCACCCAATAAAATGATTTTATAAAACCCCAAACCCACCTCTTCCCAAACCATGGCTCCTCATACTCCCTCATCCCTGCCCCTTGTTTTTTTCTAATTGCGGCTGTGATTAGCTGATTTAACTCAGCAAAATGTTTTCAAAGTTGGGCTGAGCCCTGGGTAGCAGTTGTACACGGGACTGCAGCCCACTGGGTTGGAGGTTCAAATCCAGCAGCAACTCTCCAGGAGCAAGGCTGGGCCTCCTACTCCCACCACCAGAAGGCAGTGATGCCCCCCCAAAAACCAACCAAACAAAATGTTTTCACAGTCAATCCATGCTGTAGTAGGTATCAAGACTTCATTTCTCTTTATTCTTTACCTATTTTTGGGGGGGGGGGGGTTAAACTTCTGAGTTATGAGTTTCTTACATATTCTAGATACAAATTCCTTTTTAGGTGTATGAATTGTGACTGCTTTGCATTTTGTGGGTGGTCTCTTGTTTGATGGTTTCTTTGAAGCACAGGAATTTTTCAGGTTTTGCTGAAATCCACTTTATCTATTTTTTTTCTTTGTCACGTCTAGGAAGTCATGTCTTGCCCAATCCAAAGTCATGAATGTTTATGCCGGGGCATAAATTTTCTTATGAGCTTTTCCTGTATATATATATATATATATATATATATATATATATATATATATACACACACACACACACATACATACACACACATATACATATATATATAAAATATATCCCCACAGGAAAAGAGGAACCATACTTAAATATGGTGTTCCCGGATGTGAATGCAGCATGACGCAATGGAGCAGAGAACCAGTGGAGAGGTCTGAGAGCACAACCCTAATCCCAACTACAGGGACAGCCGCTTCTCCCCCAGGGGAGTTTGCCTTGGAGGTCAGCACTGAAGCTGCAGCTTGGGGAGAGAGATATGCCTGACCAGAGCACATGAGAACAAATGAAGGGGGAGGAAGAGAGAATGGAGTACATCCTGGCCCACCGAGCCTTCAGGATGATATTCCCACTCAGAACAGCTGATACAGAGAGAGGATCATATGGCCGGGCCCAATATGAAATACAGCGACCCTCACTGACCCAAGGCCTTTTGGGGTCACCAATGGAGAAACTGGGTCAGGATTAGAACCTGTCTGGTCCAATCACACCATGGCAAAAAACTAAAGGTGTGCAACAGAGCATGGAACTCGATGGGGCACCAAAGATAGACTTTGGGGCCAGGGTGTGCCACCCCATCCCACTCAACCAGGAGACACTCCCGGAGGTCAACAAACCTTAAACTATTTGCAGGTTTTTGTACTGTTATTAACTTTGTATTTTTTGCATGTAGGTATATGTGTTGGACATTGGTTTTTTTGGGGGCATCACTGCTCTCTGGTGGTGGGAGTAGGAGGCCCAGCCCCACTGCTGGAATTGAACCTCCGTCCCAGTGGGCCGCAGTCCCGCGCACAACCACTACGCCATCGGGGCTCACCCTGGACATTGGGTTCGTTTTTTTTTTTTAGGCATCACTGCCCTGGTGGTGGGAGTAGGAGGCTCAGCCTTTGCTCCTGTGAGCGGGAATTGAACCTCCGTCCCAGTGGGTCGCAGTCCCGCGCACAACCACTACGCCACCGGGGCTCAGCCCCCGACATTGGGTTTTTTTGTTGTTGATGTTTTCATTGTTTTGTTTTCTTTGGTTGCTTCACTTTGGGATGCCTTTGGGAGGGGGGGGGCATGTTGTTTTCTCTGCAAGCCTATCTGGATGGGGTGGGCTGGATGGGCGGTCTGGGGGTGGGGA
>PVJH01016908.1:0-49254 GCA_004026705.1 Nesogale talazaci | reverse complement strand
AAAATAATCTTATTGCGGAGACTCTTACAGCTATTATAACATTCAGTACATAATCTGTATTAAGCATATTTGCACACATGTTGCCACATACATTTCTAAACATTTTCCACTTGAGCCCTTGGTATAAGCTCTTCTTAAAAACAAAACAAAAAACCTCCTCATTCCCCTCCCCCCCCCCCCTTTTAAAAATGAATCATTTTATTGGGTACTCATACACCTCCCCTTACGATCCATACATACATCAATTGTATGCATATCTCATTTGCACACTTGTTGCCATCATCATTCTCAATACATCCTCCCTCCACTTAGGCCCCCAGTTCCACCTCCCCATATTTCCCTTCCTCCCTCTGCCCCATGAACCTTTAATAATTTACAAATTGCTATTTTGTATCTTACACTGTTCAATGTGTCCCTTCACTCAGTTCCCTGTTGACCGTGCTCCAGAGAGGAGGTTATATGTAGATCCCTGAAATTAGTTCTCCCTTTCTACTCCACCATCCCTCCACCCTCCCAGTATCACCCCTCCCATCACTCGTCCTGAGGGAATATCTATCCTAAATTCCCCATGTTTCCAACTTCAGTATACATCCCTTGTTCTAGTTGGTCTTGTCTGGTAGAAACAGGAGCATGATAGTGGGTGTGAGGAAGCATTTGAGAACTAGGAAAGATAGATATTTTGTTGTTACTACACGGTACTTTAACTGGCTCATCTCCTCCCTGCAACCCCTCTGTAAGAGGATGTCGCTTCATTTCTTGATGGGATTTGGGTTACCAATCTGTACTCCCCCCTATTTATAATGATATTATTTTAGTTCCTTGGTGCCTGACACTGGATCCCTTCAGCACCACGTGTTCACGAAGGCTGGTGTGCTTCTTCCCTGTGGACTTTGTTACTTCTGAGCTGGATGGCTGCTTGTTTACTCAAGCCTTTAAGAGCCCAGATGCTTTATCTTTTCTTAGCCGGGCACCATCAGCTTTCTTCACCACATTTGCTTATGCACACATTTGTCATCAGTGATCATATCAGGAAAGCGTGTATGCAATGTTAAGGTTTTAGTTCTTAAACCCTGATAACTGATCCCTTTAACAACTCATAGTCCACACGCTGGTGTGCTTCATCTATGTGGGCTTTGTTGCTTCTGAGCTGGATGGCCGCTTGTTTACTCAAGCCTTTAAGACCCCAGATGCTACATCTTTTGATAGCTGGGCACCATCAGTTTTCTTCACCACCATTGCTTATGCACACATTTGTCTTCAGTGATCGGGTAGGGAAGGTGAGCATCATGGAATGCCAGTTTAATTGAACAAAGTGTTCTCTTGGTCTGTTTTTAATAGTAGTTTGATAAACTGAAGAGTAAATGAGAATCATATTTCAGAATTCTAAGAATTTAGTTGATCTCGTTTACTTTAATATAATGAAATGGACTTAGATAGTTTTGCAGTCATATTTGGTTTAGTCTAAGGTCAGTATTTAGAGGGTATTTTGCATTATATTGTATTAACTGCAACATACTCCCTTTTTTCTAAAAAGAAAATTGTAATCGTAGCATTAAAAATTCTTGTTCTGGTAAAATCATTTGTATTCCTAAGGTTGCCAACTTTTCAAATATGGATGAGGATGACATTGAGTTGGAACCTGAAAGAAATTCAAAGAACTGGGAGGAAATCATTCCTGAAGATCAAAGGAGACGATTAGAAGAGGAAGAAAGACAAAAAGAACTTGAAGAGATTTACATGCTCCCAAGAATGAGAAATTGTGCAAAGCAGGTAACTATTCACTTAAGGAACAATTCTCTACATCTTTTTTGGAATATGTTTGTCAGATTTAATAATGACTTGGGAAATTCTCCCCATTTTATTTTACGTGATAGTTTGTATGATTATTGTTAAGTGTTGTTGAATCAGTTCCAACTCAGGAGTGACCTTAAGTACATCAAAAGTAAACACTGCAATATTGCCATCATTGCCATATTTAGCACATTGTTTGCAGTCACATCTTACTCATGATGTCCTTCTCCAGAGACTGGTCCCTCCTGAAAACACAGCTAAGGTATTTGAGATAAGTCTCACCATCCTTCATAGTGAAGAACCTTCTGCCAGTCATTCCAAGACAGTTCTGTTTGTTTTTCAGGATGTCTGCAATATATTCTTCACTGACTCCATAATTTTAAGACGATGTTTTCCTTTGATCATTTTCCATCTTTTACATACATGTCAGGCAATTGAAATATGACTTGGGTCAGATGCGTGGTAACTTTTATTTTGGTCTTTGTACCCTCTTTCATTTTGAGTAAATGGGTAGGGGGCGGTGGGGAAGAAACCAAGCTACTGCTAAAATACACAGATAGTTCAAGTATTTTACCATCACCACACAAAATAAGGCCTTTTACAGCAGCTTTGCTCAAAGCAATATGCTGCTTGATTTCTTGAATGTTGCATCAATTGGTGTTGATTGTGGAGCCATAAAAGATGAATCCAGTACAAGTTCAATCTTAATTTTTTCTTTTTCACCAGTTGTGATTTTTCATTTCTTTTATTGAGGTGCAGTCCATACTGAAGACTGCCATAGTTTTTGATCTTCATCAATAAGTGTTTCACAACACTGAAGTTTCAGTAAGCAAGGTTTTGTCACTTGGATAGTGTAGCTTGTTAGTGAACCATTAAGTCTTCATCCAACTAGGTCAGATTATTAAGCTTTCCATTTAGAGCAGTGGTTCTCAACCTTCCTAATGCCATGACCCTTTCATACATTCACTCATGTGGTGGCCCCCCAACCATAAAATTATTGTCATTGCTACTTCATAACTGTAGTTTTGCTACTGTTAAGAATCAGGCGACTCCTGGGAAAGGTCGTTTGACCCCTAAAGGGGTCACGACCCACAGTTTGAGAACCCCTGATTTAGAGGTTCTGAAAAGAATGTGTAACTGTGACAAATGCCTGATTAGTTGCAGACTAGGGACTGGTTTTGCCACCACAACAATGCACTTGCTCTCCCCGGTGAATATTTTGTTAAGTGATGGTGCATTTTTCTTAAAGGTATTGAATTGCATCTAGAGGCTTATATAATATTTGGTTAAGTTCAATTTGGTCACCAGTTGTGTGGGTTCTCTACTATAGTTTCTCATTATCAGTAATAAGCTGTTTGTGAGGAGAGACATAAATCCATCAAACTAAATGCTTTGATCATCAAGCTCTCCTCCTAGATTTTATGACCATTGATGATTCTTCTGGGATGATTGCAAAGTGATAATTTTCGACCAGTGCTAATCTGTCTACATTTATCAGAATAGTTCCAAACCTACCCAGACTTAGATGTTAGGTGATCTTATGTACAAGTAGAATGGAACATTGAGAAAGCATCCCAGTCCAGTCAAAGCCCACAAGTCTGATATTAGCCCAGATGTCTGAAACTAGTCTATGAAGTTGTCTTCAGATTCACGAGGCACATGAAATGACTCCAGGATAATCACCAGCCAGTGGGTGTAGAGTCTTGTGTATCCATGGTGGTAGAAGCATCTCAGTGCTGACAGGGGCCTCTCTAGCTTCTCCGGCTTCAGAAGTCATTCCATGAGGGTGAGCCCATGTGGCTTCTCCGGCTCCTCCAGTTTGCACGACTCAGGGTCTGTCAGCATGCTGCCATATTGCCTTGTGTGTAGAGCATCTCCAAGGGACTGAGCTTGGGGAGATATTACGAGATTTCCCAGAATTCTCAGGAGAAAGCCCACAAGGGTTTCATTGGCTGTCTCCACATTGACAGGCTAGACTCCACCCTTATACTCCCAATCCTGAAATTGACACAAGAGTACATGACTGCCACAAGTATGTATTCTATAAGGACCATGACTAAGGGTGACATTTGCCACCTTGGCTCACACTGCCCCTTCCTGAGCATATTGTCATCATTGAGCAGGCCTTCCCTGTATCAGGCATCAGCTCAGTGAGACCCATGCAAGCACTCACCTGCAGTGTACACTACAACATGCCCTGTAGCTCCCATGCCCTACAGTTTTTGACATACAGAACATATGCCATATACCACTCTTCATTCACTCTGCTTGCTCATAAAAATCAGGATATTTCAATATAGTATTGGCTTTCCTGAGATAAAGGATGTTTTCCATGTTGTGTTTATTTAGTTTTTATTGTACTAATTTCAGTCAAATTTACTGAACAGGATGTCCAGAGATAAATTTGAACAATACAGATTACATGAACTTGGAATTTCCCCCAAGTATCACTTCACCTTTATTAGGAACTAAATAACAGGTAGTTATACTTTATTAACTTTAAAGGGGCCCAAAAATTATTATTGGTATACACTAAGGAGCCTCATGGTGGTAGTGGGTTGTGTGTTTGACTGCTAAGTTCAAGGTCACCTATTTGAGCCCACCAGGCACTGCAAGAGAAAGACTTTCTTTTCCCATAAAGATTGACAGCCTCAGAAACCCACGGAGAGGTTCCTCTGTCCTATAGGGTCGCTATTTGTCATACTTGTTGGGTACAATAGAGTTTAGTACAATAGAGATTCAAATGCTCTGAAACCCAAAAAGGATTTGTTAGAGTTCAGACTCCTTTATTAAAATTAAATGGCCCAGACTTCTTAAAAGTTTACTTGTGCACAGAAACTCTTAAAAGAAAATTTAGAATTTTTCTTTTTTTTTTTTAAGAGATCATTTTATTGGGGGCTCATACAACTCTATCACAATCTATACATCCATCCATTGTATTCAAAACATGTTTGCACATTTGTTGCCATCATTCTCAAAACATTTTCTTTGCTTAAATCCTTGGCATCAACTCCTATTTCCCCTCCCTCCCCACTCCCCCCTCTTGAATTTTTCTTTATTTTTTTATTTTTTATTTATTTATTTATTTTGAATTTATTTATTTATTTATTTTTTAGGCATCACTGCCCTGGTGGTGGGAGTAGGAGGCTCAGCCTTTGCTATTTATTTTTAAGGCATCACTGCCCTCAGGTGGTGGGAGTAGGAGGCCCAGCCTTTGCTCCTGGGAGCCGGAATTGAACCTCCATCCCAGTGGGCCGCAGTCCCGCGCACAAACACTACGCCACCGGCTCAGCCTAGAATTTTTCTTATCAAGTAACTTGGAGTCAAATCTTGTCCCGGCCTGTAGCCAGGTCAAGCATGTCCGTGCTGGATGGCTCCGGACACGTCCCCCTTTTTTATTTTTTCAAGTAATATCCTCCTGGGAACGCCGCCTGTCTTAGGTTGTCAGGACACACACTCAGTCCTTACCCGTCATTGGTCAATGGCCTTTTAATGTCACCATGGCCTGTCTTAGGTTGGTAAAGAGTGCTCCTGATCTTACCCGTCATTGGCTGTCAAGTTCAGCTCATGGAGGCAGAGGGTCTTACCACATTCTAGTCGTGTGTGCCCCTCTGTTCAAGATCGCTCATCTCCAAGCGATAATAATGAACTTGCAGAGGCCTTGCTTGAATGGTCTCAATCTGTTACTTAATAAATGCCATGAGGTTGTTGAATAATACTGGCCATAATGAAAACAAAACCAATAAACTAATGAGGGGGCCCAAAAGTGCCAAGAGGTAGGGCCATTGAGCCCGGTCCACAGTGGATTGGTGGTCAACTCCTTTCTTCTCTTCTCCAAGTCTTCTTGCAGCCGCTTGATTTCGTCTTTTATGATTCCAGATTTGTTGACATAAAAACAGCATCTTTCCTGTAAAGCCAAACAAATACCTCCCTGCTCTGCAGCAAGTAAATCTAAACCTCTTCTATTTTGTAATACTACTTCTGCTAAAGAATCTACCTGATCTTGCAAATCTTGCATAGTGCCTGATGAGGCCTGCATATCCGAGATTAATTGTCTAGATAATTTGGTATACTGAGTCAGGGAGACATCCAAACCAGCAGTTCCAAAGGCCACTGCAGTACTGATCTCTAATCTTACAAATAGGGCAACTAGTTGGACTGCCCTTTAGCTCTTCCTGCCATGTGATCAATAGCAGGGATAGAGACAGTCTCGTTTCCAGGAATAATATCTATGTCTGGAAGGAGAAAGGCTAGCACACATAACTCTGTCCAATTGCTGGATAACTGGGTAAAAACCCTATTGTAGCCACAAACAAAAAACTGAACTATTAAGGGCACATAAGGAGCCCGTAACATTAGAACAAGAAACAAAAAACAAATCCTGCCAAATCCACATAATCTCACAAGTATTGTTAAGGGAGGAGGAAAATAAACAAGTCACATCCAATAAACTGCAAAGGTAAAAGGACTAGGTAATGCAAGAGGGACAGGGTATCCCTGCTGCATTTTTTCATGATACATTTCTGTAAAAACGGAAAAGAACATACTCAGGGAGAAGTCTCTTCCCTGAATCGAGAGTTGTCATCAATTTGTTTCACCAATCGTTGTGGCAGCCATCTGGCCGCATCATATTCTTGAGAGTAAATGCAGACTGAGCCCCTTCCCCAGATCAATACTGGGTCTGGGCCATGCCATGAATTATCCAGTGGATCTTTACATTTTACCATGGTAAATTGCTTTTGAGATTCAGGATGCCAAAAACGATCCGCAGCAGATTTCCCGTGATCGTCCAAAGTTAATAAAAAGAGTGCGGTTAAGAATGATTCTGGGGGTACCTTTAGTGGGGTACCATTCCCCCTTTTTTATTTTTTCAATAGTAGTTTTCAAGGATAAATGGGCTCTTTCAACTATACCTTGCCCCTGGGGGTTGTAAGGGATTCCTGTAATGTGCTTTATCTGTAATTGATTACAGAAATTTTTAAAAACTTTTGCTGTATAGCCAGGGCCATTGTCTGTCTTTATTTGTTTGGGAACTCCCAAAATAGAAAAACAATGCAATAGATGGGCCACAACATGCTTGGTAGCCTCTCCTGTTTGGAGGGTAGCGAGAATAAATCCACTATAGGTATCTATGCATACATGAATATATTTGAGATTCCCAAACTCTGCATAGTGGGTGACATCCATTTGCCAGATCGAGTTAGGTACCAGTCCCTTAGGGTTAATTCCCAAATGGGGGACTGGTAAAACTGTCACACAAGAAGCACATTTCTTAACAATCTGTCTGGCTTGTTCTCTAGTTATTTTAAACATCAGTCTTCGGGACTGGGCATATTCTAGGAGAGGGCAATGGCTGTGTCTCCCTCTGTAACGTATTAAAAGGGTGACTGGAAAAAGAACATTCTTGTGCAAAATGACCATTTTCACCACATTTAAAAC
The DNA here is from genome assembly GCA_004026705.1 of Nesogale talazaci. NCBI lineage: Eukaryota > Metazoa > Chordata > Mammalia > Afrosoricida > Tenrecidae > Nesogale > Nesogale talazaci. The sequence goes on along the minus strand of PVJH01016908.1, from coordinate 42,024 downwards.
ATCCTCGTTTGGTCTAATTTCTGTCGGCCAAAAAATCTTTAACTGGCCACTAAAGGCAGCAGCCATAGCCAGCCCCTGTTGGTAAGAGGGCTCTATGTCCGCACAAAGGCGTATATATGCCTGTAAGTAGGTTTTGTTTTTGTGAGGCCGTATAGCTGCCTGACAAGCAGGGTTAGCATTTTCAAAGGCCAACTGTTTGATAAATTCTGAACTAGTCTCTGAACTCCCAAACAGCTTCTCAGCAGCAGTTATAAGCCTATTAGTAAAATCTGGGAAAGATTCGTCAGTTTTTTTGTTTATTATTGCTGAGAGTAACATTGGCGTCCCCTTTGGTAGGAATTCTTTTCCATGCTTTAAGCGCTATAGTCTGAATTTGTGTATATAACCCAGGGGGATACTTTATTTGTTCTTCTAAAGTAGAGTAATCCCCTTCCCCCAACAACATATCTTGAGTCCATGGGGTGTCAGTACCAGCATTCTTTCTAGCCATATCTTTACATTGGTCAAAATATTCTGACTTCCATAGTAAATAATCTCGGCCTGAAAGGACGGACTTTGCCAATGTATTCCAATCCCCTGGGGTGAGCCATTTATCACAAATAGCTTCTACAAGGCTCATAGTAAATAGTGTATTGGGTCCATAAGTGGAGACTGCCTGTTTGAGTTCTTTCAGTAACAAAAATTTAAAGGGCTCATGTTTTCTTGTGGGTTCTGCATCCTCATCACTATTGTCATCATTGGCCTCGACCTCAATTACTGGAAAAACCAATTTCTTGCAAGAACCCTGAAAAGAAGACAAGCCAGAAGGCTTGTCTCGCTTGGACAACTGAGTTTTCGTTTTAAACGTTGACCTAGAAGAGACGTGTATTAGCACAAGCCTGACTGGAAGGCATCAAATGAGCAGTAGGCTGTAAAGGGGAAATGCAAGGGGGGGATCTTGAGATTGAGGGGGGCCAGTCAGGGTTACGGTATTTAGTGGCCTTTTCATCTAAGTTATCCCAATCCGCATCTGAAGGATCAGGAGGTGGTTCATCCACTACAAAGTCTCCGGGATCAGTCAAATTATGAACTTGTTCTTTATAGCCAAAGGGTTTTTCAAAATAATGTGACTTTAAAGGTAATTTTTCTTCCCTAGTAGACACCTTATGCTCCTCATCGTGTAATGAGATAAGATCAAACTTCAAGTCTTCATCCGGATAAGAAGTTTCACAACGAGAGGGAGGCTAGATATTAAAATTTCCTCCACTCGGGAAATTACAGTTCTAATTTTTGGGTTATTCTCTTGAATATCAATTAAATCTCTTATCAAACCCCAATAAGTGAAAGCAGTAACAGGAACCTGCTTTTATCCAAAAATCTCGTAATGATCATTCAAGGCGTTCCCTACTCTTTTCCAGTTTTTAATATCAATCGTGCCTTCTAAAGGGAACCAGGGACATAAATTTTTAATAAAGTCAAAAAACTTAAACAAATTCTTTTTCTTAACCTTTACTCCTCGCGTTTAAAACTTCAGTTAACTATACCCTATATTCCTCATTTAAACTTAATTCCGGTACCACATTTTCCTCATGTGAACTTGATTCCTGCCCCATTATTGAGTGCTCTACCCACTTACCTTAAAGCCGAAACTGCAGCAGGCTCCCGCAGTGGCTCAGTTACTCAGAATTTCCAAAGTTGCTAGCTAGCTTCCTCGAGCACTTTTCCTCACTGGGTCCTCCGTGTCCAAGCCCCGCGGTTTGGGCACCACGTGCCCGGCCTGTAGTCAGGTCAAGCATGTCCGCGCTGGATGGCTCCGGACAAAATCTTACTTTTGAAACATGTAACATGAATTATTCATGGACTTATGTATACTAAAATGTGTTATGAGTGGTGTATAATTGGAAGAATAAAAGATTGAATCTTCAGACATTAAGAAAATTACTATGAAGTCTTACATTTTTGGTATTTCCCTGTCACCTTTTATTTTTAAGTCTTTTCCATGTTGTTGATTCCTGCTCTTCTCAAGCTGTGTTCTTGCTTTGCAGTATCCTACTTGGAATGTCTGTTTATATTGCACAGTCTCCCATACCAAAAACAAACTCAATGCCGTCTAAATGATTCTAACTCATATTGACCCTGTAGGACAGAGAACTGCCCTTTCGTGTTTCCAAATCTTCAACTCTTAAAGACTGTAGAGTGACTGGTTTCAAATAATTGACCTTAAAATTGGTAGCTGAACATGTAACTAGCTAGCCACCTTGTGCTCAATGTACAGTTTCTTTGGAAGTCTCTTAATCTCTTTGCTCAAACATTTCTTATCTTTTTTGTTTTGTTTTGTCTTATAAATTATGGGTCTGAATTCTTATTGAAAATGGAATGATAAGTTAATTGGTATAATTAATTAGAGCTGATGTGGTCAATCCAATGCAATTTTTTGAGTTAGATCACTATTCATACATATAGTGACTCTGTATGAATAAAAGTGCCCTGGTAAGTCTCTGAGAATCCTTGCAGGAGTAGAAAGACCCATCTTTATCCCATAGAGCCCCTCGTGGTTTCAAGCTGCTGACCTTGAAGTTAGCCCAATACATAACCAGTTACACCTCAGGAAATTAGAGCATCAAATAATCCCAGGTACCGCCCTCAAAAGCAAGATGCCAAGAAAAATGATTTTTTTTGGTTGTTGGACTGTTTTAGATTATTTGTTTTCCTCTATGCTTATAAGCCAACAGACTAAATTCACTGCCATCGAGTCAATTCTGACTCAGACAGACTCCAGGACAGTGTAGAACTACCCTGGTTCAATGAGTAATACCAGGGCTCTGCCCTTTGCCTATTCATATGCATTTCAGAAAAGTTACGACTGTGGCTCCAAGCCTTTATGTGGTTACAGTAGAATCAGTTTTCATATATTCCAGACAAAAGGAGAAGCAACGAATGTTCTTGACCTAATATTATAGGCTACACAGCATCATATTGAATAAAAGGTGATTGGAAATAATAAGATCTAAATGCCATCCTTGGTTTCAATTAACTTTCAGAGTGATCAGTGTGAGAATTGAACTGAGACTTGAGATATTGTGAAACCACATTCTCCTTCTAATGTATCACAGTAAATGTTTATGAATATCTGTTTCTGTATCATACCATTATTAAGTTATTAATTAGTGAGATTTGGTCCACTTGATGGTTTTTAAAAATACATTTGAAAGCATTTGAGTCTTAATACAATATTGTCTTGAAATTAAGAGTACTTTCATTTGCGATTATAAATCACTTCATTGATATGTCATTTTTCTAATTACAGATTAGTTTCAATGGAAGCGAGGGGAGGCGCAATAGAAGTAGGAGATACTCTGGATCTGATAGCGATTCAATCTCAGAAAGGAAAAGACCAAAGAAACGTGGAAGACCACGGACCATCCCTAGAGAGAACATTAAAGGATTTAGTGATGCTGAAATTAGGCGGTAAGATGACCTAAGAAATTCTGCTTTAACTTACTTTCTTTAGAAAGTGAAATGAAATATAAAATCCCCAGTCAATATAAAATTTGAGGAGATAAATACATGACTTGAGTAGGAGCCTAGGTGATTTTACTTTTGGTTATTCATTATAACTCTGAAAACGCAAGCTTGGCATCTAATTTTTGTGTGTTGTTAGACTATTTAAACTGCTAACTTTTTTTCTTTTGTGGTTGAGATAATTGTTCTTTTAAGTAATGAAGGTATTTTTTGGTACTTGAGATTCTTTGTACTGAATAACTGTCACCCTCTATGAATCTCATACCCAACTATGAGAGAAGAATTTAGGTCAATGATTTTTTTGCTTTTTAAAAGTAAATATGCTTAAAGCATTTCTGAATATCTTAAGTAGGAATTGAGGTAAGATAAGCCATGCAGAATAGATCGTAGTATCCTTTTAAAATGTATTTGTATTAATGCCGTTCTTTAAGGGAAATGGAACAACCGCCTCGCTTTTGTTTATGTAATATTTCACATGTGAAATTTGTAAAAATGTTCATTTTTGTATTTTGTACATGTTTTTTCTTTGAAGCCATTGTAACTTTCTTCTTTTAAATCATAGACCATACTGGTAAAGTTATTCCTCATTCTTTCTATTAGAAAACTGAATGCATCATTAATTTTTGTTAAGGATATTTTTATGGTGATTTGGGTTGCTGGACTTCATCAATAGTGGAAGAGGCATTTCGACTTCTACTTCTACCTGTATCTTTTCCCTTATTCATCACCCATTTAGGCAGCTTTGTTCTTCATTAAAATTTTATTTTTTCCTTGTTTGTACACATCTGAATGAAAACTATTCGGTAGACTTTGATATCAACACTTGGAATGTGAGGAGGTGTAATATGTTTTATAATGATTTTGGAGATACTTCTTGTGGTAGCTTTGAACTTTTTCTTTTTTGGTTTTGTGGAAATAATAAAGTAATTTCTGAAATGAAATGTAGCTTCTATTGTTTTATTTATTGGTTTCTAAACGTAACATATACTGGGTGTTGAAATAGTGTTACAGTATGTGACATTCCTTGTTTTTTCTAGCATTTCGTTTGCTTTTACCATTCATTTTTTTATAATTACCTAGCACCGCCATGAGCTAGTTTTGCAATAACAAGTATTCTACCTCTTGCTAAATTATAAATGTGCATATATTTTAGTGGATAGTGAAGCCCACATTTAAAACACACAATTGTTTCCTGTTAGGTTTATCAAGAGTTACAAGAAATTTGGTGGCCCTCTGGAAAGGTAAATTCATTAATTTGTTTGTCATTTTCACAGAATTACAGAATGTGTTAAATTCTGTTCTCTGCTCTATTTATGATCTTTTCATATAAGATGACATACATGAAGAAAAAAACCAGTGAAATACTTGATAAAGTATTTTAGATGAAATGACCAGTGTTAATCATTTCATAGTAATTAAAACTTACAGAACATACTCTTAATATTTTCCTTTTCAAATTATGACATCTAACCAGCTTTTGGATTAAGGATTGATTGATTGATTAGTTATGAAAAACTTTAACAGAATTGGGACAATATATATAAATTTGGAGCACATTTGATAATGAATTGACTAATTTATAAAATTCTTGAATACATTTGTTTTCTACTCTTGCTATTTTTTATGTGCTTCACACTTGGTATGTAAATTTTTATTTGGAGGGCACAGAGTAGCGTGTCATTTGGAGTTTGAGATATAAGGGAGCTTAATTCTTTTAAATGGCACAGCATATTTGATACTGACCTGGAAATTGAATGATTTTATTACAGACTAGATGCAATTGCTCGAGATGCTGAATTAGTTGATAAGTCAGAAACAGACCTAAGACGCCTAGGAGAATTGGTTCATAATGGCTGCATTAAAGCTTTAAAAGATAATTCTTCAGGAACAGAACGAACAGGTAATATATTGAAATCAGATTTAAATAATTAGAGTGTTTTTCTGAAATAAAATTTCCAAAATTTACTTTTTTTTGCCTTTGTGACGATTTGGATCTGCTTTATAAAATTTTAATCTTAATGAAAACACATTGTTGGGCCTTTTCCTACCCCAGGAAATACCACTGTGTGGATGTGATCAACCCTTAAGCAGTTAAGCACAAAACAAGTTTGATCACTTAAGTCTTTGTTGAATGAAAGACAGTAGATCTGTGGTGATTACTAGTTGGGAGGTAACTGTAAGCAATTATATGTTTTTTAATATATATACAGACTCCTTAAGACTGTGGTCCCATTGCTTTACATGGTATCACATAACTGAATGTGGGGTTGTGGAAAATTTGGAAAGCTCCAAAAGGTTTCTAGATGTACAACAACCAAAAAGTAATGCAAAATGAAATGCATAGTGAATCCCAGGCATTTCTGTTAGTGCTTTTCTGTGTTGCAAATTTCTTATATGAAAAGAGGTCAAAAGTGGAAAAAATGTAAGAGACCCTAGTATAGATAACCAGTACATAAGGTATTTTAAATATGTGCATGAAAATTTCATTTTGCTTATTTTACAGTTCTATCTAGCTGAACAAAGTTAATCAGATTTAGAAGTATACAACTGCTCTTATTTTTTGTATTTGGTAAAACAATACTCTAAATTTCATTCCGTTAGGTTGCTTGTAGTCAGCCATTCGTTGTCACTGAATGGACTCAGACTGAGTGATACTGACTATAGGACGGAGTAACTGCCTCTTTGGGTTTCTGAGGCTGTTGTTTGATACAGGAACACAAAACCTTATTTTTCTCCTGTAGGAAGTTGGAGGGTCAGAACTACTGAGCTTGCAGTTAGCAGTTCAACACTTAACTAACCCACTATGCCCCCAGGGCTCCTACTTTTATTTTTTATTTTATTATTAATATTATTTAGGCATTTTATTGGGGACTCGTATATCACTTATCACAATCCATACATATATTGTGCCAGACACTTTCGTATGCATGCTACCATCATCATTCTCAAATCATTCGCCTTTCCACCTGAGCCCTTGACATCAGCTCTCCAGCCCCTCCCCTTCCCCCCCCAACCAGCCCTTGATATTTTAAAAATTATTATTATTATTTTGTCATATCATCCGCTGCCTGACGCCTCCTTTCGCCCACTTCTCTACTATCTACCCTCCAGATAAGTTATATATAGATCCTTGTAATCGGCTCCCCCTCTCCACCCCACCTTCCTTCCACCCTTCCAGTATCTCCACTCTCACTACTGGTCCTGAGGGGTTCATCTGTCCTGGGTTCCTTGTGTTACCAGCTTTCATCTGTACCAGTGTACCTCTTTCAGTCTTCCTGGATTTGTAAAATAGAGTGGGGATCATGATAGTTGGGGGAAGGAAACCTTTAAGAACTAGAGGAAAGCAGTGTGCTTCATCATTAATTCTCTGCAACCTTATCGGCCCATCTCCCCGCGACCTTTCTGTAAGGAGATGTCCGATTGCCCACAAATGGGCCTGGGCTTCCCAGCCTGCACTCCCCCTCACCCTTGGTGATGCGATTATAGTTCCTTGGTGCTTCTTGTTACCTGCTCCCGTCAAACCCTCATGATCACATAGGCTAGTGTGTTTCTTCCATGTGGACTTTGCTATCTCTGCCCTAGCTGACCATTGTTTACCCTCAAACCCTTTAAAACTCCAGACTCTTTATCGTTTGGTCATAAGAGACCTTCAGCTTTTTCCACCATGTTTGCCTCTGCACCCATTTGTCTTTCACCATTGTATCGGGAGGGGTGGGCACACAATTATACGATTTTTGTTCTTTGATGCCTGAGACCTTATTCCTTCCACACCTCATGATCACACAAACTGGTGTGTTTCTTCCATAGTGGGCTTGGTTGCTCCTGAGCTAGATGGCAGCTTGTTAACCCTCAAGCCTTTAAGACCCCAGACGCTATATCTTTTAATAACTGGGCGTCATCAGCATTCTTTACCACTCTTGCTCATACCCCCAAATGTCCTCAGCAATGTCTTGAGAAATGCACAGATAAGGTTTTTTCCTGTTTGATGCATTAGACCTGCTCCTTTCAACATCTTGTGACCACATTGGCTGGTGTGCTTCCATGTGGGCTTACCTGCTTCTGCGCTGGGAGGCCGTTTGTCCAACATCCAACTTTTAAGACCAGATGCTATGATTTTTGATAGCTGGACACCATCAGCTTTCTTCACCACATTTGCTTATGCACCCATTTGTCTTCAGTGATCTTGTCGGGCAGGTGAGCATCATGGAATAACAGCTTAATAGAACAAAGTGTTCTTGTATTGAGAAGTACTTGAGTGGAGGTCCATCATCTGCTACCTTAATACTACACTTATAAGTATATTTACCTTGATTTAGTTCCTCCTTATCATAAGTAATTATATTTACATTAGTAATGTCTGTATTTAGACCTCTATAAATGCAGTTTGCCCTGTAGTTCTTTCCTCTTTAATTTTACTTTCCTCTTGTCCCACTATCATGTTCAGCCTTCATTTGGGTTTCAGTACTTCCTCTCAGTTACATTACCCTTGCTGAAGTCTTACCAGGCCTCCTACATGCTCCTCACCACTGATTCTGGGACACTTGTTCCCCTGTCCCTAAGCCTGCCCACACCACCACCACTCCCCTCCCCCATGTTCCCCAAGAACCGACGGTCCTGTTGTTCTCTCTTCCCGACTGCCCATCCAGGAGTGCTCCCTTCTTGGTATGGTCCACTTTGGGGGCTCAGACCACATCGCTTCCCCACTGTGTGACCCCCACAATGTCCTGTGTCGCTGTCTGCTTCAGTAAGGAGACAATGTGAGCTGTCCTATTGTAATTTGCCCAGTCCCCTCTGTAACCCATTTGCTCCCTGCATGGGTATAGTCCTCGGAGCATCATGTGTCAGCATGGTGACTGGTCTGCTTCTCTTTCTCTTCTTACCCCTCCCCTCTACCTCCCCGCCGCCCGCCCCCCCCGCCTTTGGCGTGTTTCCATATGGGTGTGACATGCTGACTGTACCATGAAACATCCAACCATTAGGATAGTGTGGCCACATGGAAGGAAGCATGAAAAGAGAGAGCCAGCCACTGGGCTGGCCACAACCAGAGCCAGACTGAGCCCCTCCCTGAAGATGGGCATGATAGAGAACAGGTTGGGCGGAGGAGCCAGCATGCCAGAGGACTCTTAACTTTTATAATCAATAGTGAAATCAAAACCAAATCTACTGTCCTTGTGTTGTTAGTTCTAACTCGTGATCTCCTTATAGGACAAAGTGGATTTGTTCCATTGGGTTTCTAGCAGTTTTGCTCGAAGCAAATGATTTAATCTTTCCCTTGCCAGCCCAGTGGACTTACATCGCCTTCCTTACAGTTCACAGACCATCACTTAGCCCACTGTGCTATCATGGCACCTTAGAATCACTCACTAGTAGGTACCTAGAAGCTCAAAATAATTTTTAAGATTTGCTAATAAATCTGTTAATATATAGGAGGAGCTCTGGTGGTGGTGTGGTTACACATTTATTTGCCCACCAATCTAAGGACAGCAGTTCGAAACCACAGCTACTGTGTAGGGCAATAACAAGTAATAAAATCACTATTACTAATGAGAAGTACATTTTAGTATAAGTAACATATTGCTTTGTATTTTCTAGAATTAATATGTGTGTGTGTGTGTGTGTGTGTGTGTATATATATATATATTCTTTTTTTTTTTAAGGTGGTAGGCTTGGAAAAGTGAAGGGTCCAACATTCCGAATATCAGGAGTACAGGTGAATGCCAAGCTAGTCATCTCCCATGAAGAAGAATTAATACCATTGCACAAATCTATTCCTTCGGATCCAGAGGAAAGAAAACAGTGAGTTATATCATTTCTAGAACAGCATAAAACCCTTTTAGTTATTAAATTGTGAACATATGCTTAGATATAATTTTAAATGATATCTTTAAACACTACTATTTTATTTTTAACATTTTTGTGAATTGGGTGGAAGATTGCAGGACAAATATTTTCCATTAAATCACATTTCTGTTTTGTAACATTGATTACATTTTGCCCCTATTTAATATCTTCACACTTTCTCCTTGTGATTATCATTTCCTTTCATCCTTCTTTTGTTATTCACCCTCCCCTTCGAGCTTTTGAAGTACTTTGGATCTTTTATGGTTGACTATTCTGAGGTCCTCCTTGGTGTTGTTATTCACAATGTAAGCATATTGTTTGGCTGGAAAGTTGAACCATGTAGGTGATGTTTGTTCTGGACTTCAAGGATGCATAAAGGCCTTGGTCTCAGGGATTCCACGTGTTGGTATTAAACCAGCAAACATGGTTTCTTTTATTATTTTGAGGCTTACCCCACATTTTATCCCTCTGTCTAGGACCTCCTATTTTGATCCCTTACAGAATAGTGAGCAGTAGTTATTGGGCACCACCTAGTTCATCAGGATTGTGAAGGGGCTGGGCTTCATGTGATCCACTAGGTTTTTGGACAGCACGTTTACTTCTTATTTTATCCACTCTTGTTTGTGTCAGACAATACTTGCATTTTTGATGACCATTCAAAAGCTTCAAAGCCCCAGCTGCTGCTACTCACCAAAGTAGGATTTGCAGAATATGGTCTTTTGACAGTGGTGTCCCTTGAAATTAGGTTTTATGGCCCAGAAGCAAATGTATTGAGATACACAGAGTACAGTGTGATAATTTAAAAGTTCTCATGACTCAAATGTGCTTTTCAAAATTAAATTTTACTAAGACAACTAATGGTGATTATTAACTTTAATAGGTATGCTATCACTTGTCACACAAAAGCAGCTCATTTTGATATAGACTGGGGCAAAGAAGATGATTCCAATTTGTTAATTGGTATCTATGAATATGGATATGGAAGCTGGGAAATGATTAAAATGGATCCTGACCTCAGTTTAACACACAAGGTACTTTTTGTGTTTTTAAATTTCTGTTGACCACTAAGTGTTTAATTTAGCATAGTGTTTGCTTTTAAATTAGGATGGAAAATAAATTCGTAAAGTCAGTCAACCAAGACTGTGTGTGAATATGTGTCACCTTCTTTTCAAGCTTGTTTTCACGAAGGGATTAAATTTAAATCATCTCTGACTGACTCTTTTCCCAAAATTTTATTTTTGAAGTCCTCTTGCCTAGCTGTCTGCTTCTGAAAATTTAGCTATTGAGAATTCTGTGGATACTTACAGTTTGACCATGAGTCTAAGTTGGCAGTTGTTTTTTTGGTTTTTGGTTTTTTTTTTTTTTTTTTTTTTTTTTTTTTTTTTTTTTTTTTTTTTTTTTTTTTTTTTTTTTTTTTTTTTTGTAATTCATATACTATTGCTGCAGGAGGGAAGGAGGAAGAGAATTCAAATTTACTTTAACATTTAATAGCACTGGATGCTATTAGTGGTTGCACATATGAGAGTAATTTATTATCTCTTTTCAGTTATCACTTTGAAAGGTAGTGACACGAAGTAGTTAAAAAAAATAATTATGTAGAATTCATTCCTAGAAATCTAAATTTGTGACTGTGCCCTAGGAATTTCCCTAAACGTCTTTTGTAATTATTTTAAAAATGCTACTTGTTAGTGAATTATGTATCCATGTGTTTGGCTAAACATTTTTGGCCACTTAAAAATATTTATAATCACCTGCAAAATGACTTTTTAGATTCTCCCTGATGATCCTGATAAGAAGCCACAAGCAAAACAGTTACAGACCCGTGCAGACTACCTCATCAAATTGCTTAGTAGAGATCTTGCAAAAAAAGAAGCTCAAAGACTTTCTGGTGCAGTAAGTTAAAATTCTGATTACTTTTCCTAAATCTTCTGTCCCAGGTACACTAAATCTGTAGTGTTGATTTAAGCTTACGGATGTATTTTTCTATTATTTTGTAGTTTAATCTGGATATGATAATAGTAGTATTTGGAGTAGGAATGTTATTTAGAGTATGGGATACTCTTGCGAGTTCAAACTGTCAAACAATTCTTTGGAGATAATTGGAGGAATTGGGGGTTGTATCAAAGATTACTGAACTTAACTATAAGGGAGTTCCAAAAATGAGGGGAAGGAATACTAAAAGGGATGATTAAAAACTGGAAAAAAAAAAAACCCAAAAACACTTGCTTGTGATTATATTAATGATTTAAAGGTCATTAAAAGTAGTTTTTGATATTTCCTTAATTATAGTTGGTTGATATTTATTTTTTACAGTACTATGGTATTTTTTACATTGACCCAATTCTGTTTTGCAAAGGTTGGTAGAGGTTATAGCCAGTATACTATAAAGGGGCGTCAGAGTTCCTTTAGGTTTGTAGATTTAGCATTGATGAAATTTTTTAATACAATTTATAAATTGGTTAAAATAAAAGTACTTATTCTTTAGGGAAGTTCAAAGAGAAGAAAAGGAAGAGCTAAGAAGAGTAAAGCAATAAAATCTTTAAAGGTGAAAGAGGAAATAAAGAGTGATTCTTCTCCTTTGGCCTCAGAGAAGTCTGAGGAGGATGACGATAAGGTAGGAATATGTTTTTCAATGGGAAGTAATTACATTTAGCACTTGACCCTAAAGCCTATAGGAAGATTTTTTGATAGTGAATTTTTTTATGACACATTTTGTAGCGTCAGCTATACAACTGAATTATACATATCCAACAGAAGTGCTAGATATTACTAGAGAGATAAAGCAAAGAAACAAATTTCGCACACATACCCACGTTGCCAGTTGAACAAGTTTTGTGTCCTTTCATTTTAGCAATTTTGAATGAAACTAACTTTAAATTATAGGATGGTAAAGACTGTGTGTATCATAGTTAATGTGACTGGGTTTTTTTTTCAGAGCCCACATACATGCAATCCATACACATGCCAAAAGAAAAAATATTAGTCTACTAGATTTGGTCAGTAATACATTGGCCATACTTGCCCTATCCAGGATGAGGTCACATCTGCAAAACATCCAAATAAAAAACTTAAAACAGAAAGAGGCAGTGAAGAAAAACCTGAGTCAGATGTTTCTATAAAGAAGCAAAAAGAAGAAACAAAAGAAAAGGAAACCAAAAGAGCACTTAAAAGGGAGATAAAAGAAGAAGAGAATAAGGAAAGATATAAAGGAAAAAATACAGAAAGTGAAAAAGTAAAAAGCTATGCAGAAAGAAAAAATACAAAGAAAGAAAGGGTATGCAAATTACAAAGTAAAATCTAGAAAGTGAAAAAAAAAAAGCACAGTTACACTCTAGAGAACCAATTAGCAGAGCAAATTAGTCTCAGTAATTGAATATTTAACAGTCGCTATGAGTAGTAGCTCAGTAGTAGAGGCAAAAGTAGCTTTGGACACTTTCGAAAACATGTTTTATCCTTAGGGTAGCATTAAAGAGTGGCTTTATTTGGGCTGAGCCCCGGTGGTGTAAGTGGTTGAGTGCAGGACTGCGGCCTGCGGGCTTGGCGGTTCAAATCCAGAGGCGGCTCTCAGGAGCGGCACTGGGTTGTGCCCACGACCAGCAGAGGCAGTGGTGCCCACCAAAAAAAAAAAAAGAGTTGCTTTATTTTTTTAGCTTCCCCAAATAAAAAAAAATTGGGGGGAGGTAAAATAGCGAAAGCATATCCAGCCAGAAGAAGGCCTTTTGGAATAAACAGATTGTTTTCTTGAAACATTAATAATTTTTCTTGTGTTGTTGGGCTTTTGGATTTTATTTTCTGGTTTTCAGTTGAGTGAATGCAAGACTGATAGCAAAGAACGATCAAAAAAATCTTCAATGTCAGATGCTCCAGTTCATATCACTGCAAGTGGTGAACCAATTCCCATATCTGAAGAGTCTGAAGAGCTAGATCAGAAGACATTTAGCATTGTAAGTAGTAAACACTCGGACTTTTAATATTTACTCATAATGCAGCCTTATAATTTAGAGCTTGTGGTTTAGAATTTGTAATATGAATATAATGCTGAAATTTAGACTATAAAAGCAATAGGATTAATATTTAAAAGTAGTCCTCCTTTTAGAGCACTTAGAATAGTACTTACTTTGTCTTTCGGATTTTTTTGTTGTTGTTTTTTTTTGGGGGTGGGGGGCACTGCCCTCTGATGGTGGGAGTAGGAGGCCCAGCCTTTGTTCCTGTGGAGATGCTGCTGGAATTGAACCTCCATCCCAGTGGGCCGCAGTCCTGCGTACAACCACTACACCACCGGGACTCCGCCATTTTCGGATTTTCAAATTTTCAATTCTTGAAGTTATTGTCTGTGTATTATAATGCTTATAATCTCTGTTTAAAAATGTAGTTTTTTTTTCGTAAAACCTGTGTTTCATTAGATAACAAAAAATGAAATATAAGAAAATGAAATATTTTCTTACAGCATTTGATAGGTTTAAATTTGCATTGTATATGTTTGCCAATACATTTTTCTCAAGATGTCTAATTGTTATAATTAGTGTCAGTAAAGCTGTATACTTATGATGGTTTTAAGTATTCTAAACAAAAGTGAGGTACATTTACAATAATGAAAAAATAGCTGCATATCCATATGTATCAAAGGATTTGGTGTCGTGGTTTGAAAGTGTAGGGCATGTTTTCTTGAGACATCCCAGTTACGTTGGCTTAATGTATTTAGTGCTTCTCTTGCACTCTGCTAGTTTGCTGCACAGGACCTAGAGTCTTCAAAAGCTTGCAGTGGCTATCCAAAGTATGATAGTTGATTTCTGTTCACTTAGAGTAACAGCCTGAGCTGGGAGATGACGTGTGTGACAAATTGTCTTCATTAATATAGTTGCCTCTTACCCATTAGACCAGAGAACTCAATGTTGCCCCACTCCTATTGCTGAATACTTTCATCAAAGTGAATGACAGAGTGATCAAAAGGGAGAAAATATAGAACGGAATTCTTAAGGAATCCATGATTGAATATAATAGTGGCAAAAACTCTGTTAATTACTTTGAGCCAAAGACTTAGAAGAATAGTTTATCAATCTTGACTATATTAATTTTGATACTAGAAGGAATAAGGCCAGAGTGCCTCATAGAGGCTAGGATGGCAAGACTTCATCTCACCTACCTGGGATGTTGTCAGGGGAAACTAGTCCCCAGGAAAGGGCATCATGTTTGGTAAAGGAAAAAGGCCCTTAGTGAGGTGGACGTACACAGTGACTGCATCAATGGGCTAAGGCCAGAAACAGATAAGAGGATGGCAAGGGCTGTACAATGTTTCATTCTGTTGTGCACAGGGTCGCTGTGGGTAGGACCTGACTCAGTGGCCCCTAACAACATCTTTCTTTTTTTTCGGGCGGGGTGGGGGCACCAGGCATCACTGCCCTCTCTGGTGGGTGTGGGAGCTACCTAGCGCCGCTCCTGAGAGCCACCACTGGATTTGAACTGCCAAGCCCGCGGGCTGCAGTCCCACACTCAACCACTTACACCACCGAGGCTCAGCCGCCTAACAACATCTTAATTTTGATATTATTACCAGTGTATTTTGTTATGAAAGTCTATGGTCTATTAAACATTAAGACTTTCAGGGATCATTTCTATAGTTCATTTGTTGAACATTAATTTTGTCTATTAATATTAAGGCCATGAAAATTGTACTCTGAAGCTAGTTGGCCATCTTTTAGTATTAAGTGTTTAAGAATGCTTAGGATGGAGTGCCGCAGTTTATGAAGTTATTTTTGTTAGTTGCCATTGAGTCACTTGTAAGGCATGGTGACCCGTGTGTGTAGAGTCGATCTGTTCAAAGGGGATTTGAGACTGCATCTGTCAGAAGCAGGTCTCCAGGCCTGTGTTCTAAAGCTTTCTGGGATGAGTTTGAACTGCCAACCTTTCACTTCATAGCTGAATGCTTAACAATTTGTGTCAATTAGGGGCACAAATTCTTCTTATGTTCTCCAAAAGCTTTTATAAAGAAGTTTTTGGGGAAGAAGAAAACCCAACTTTTTATTTCAATTACCACAAAGACCGATATGGTCAATCAACACAAAATCTGGTTTAAAATTTTCACGTAAAAGGTTACCTTTTCTGAAGCAAATCTGGAAAGAGTACAGAGAGTGCTGTAAGAAGGTTTGAGGCGATAGCTAAGTGATAGAATTCTTACCTTCTACCAGCGAGAGCTGGGTTCCATTTCGAGTGAGGGCACCTCAGAGCTATTTTCTGTTTGTTAGTGAAAGATTATTATATATTGCTATGATGTGAAACAAACTTCAGGGGAGCTTCCAGACTAAGATGGTGATCTTCCCCAAATCAGCCGGTAAAAACCATATGGAGACAAATTGTCTGATAGCTGATGTTTTCTTCTGTTGAACACAGTCACCCTGAGTTAATGACAACTAAGGACAGAAAATATTTCAGAGCTGTGAGGTGACATTTATTGCTTATTTTGAATCAGTCAATGCAATACGTTTATTCTGGTGTCATCGAAAGAGGTGACCCTAACTGAATTTAGGTTTTTATTTATGTATTTATATTCTTATTTTTTTACTTAAAGTGTAAAGAAAGAATGAGGCCTGTTAAAGCGGCTTTGAAACAACTGGATAGGCCTGAGAAAGGACTTTCAGAAAGAGAACAACTGGAACATACTCGACAATGTTTAATAAAAATTGGTGACCATATCACAGAGTGTCTGAAAGAATATACAAACCCTGAACAAATTAAGCAATGGAGAAAGTAAGTTATGCTTTTCAAGAGGTACTTCTGTAACTCTAATTTTATAAGGTTTCACTTATTTTAGCATGTGTTGCTCATTCTGAAGTGTGGATGGTAAAATAATGTTTATAGAGGTAACCTGAGACCATGGTTTTAATTGTTTTCCCTTTAACCTTGAAACTTTTTATTTATGAAAGATTACTTATTCACAAATGGTTACTTACTTACATTATAATCACATTGTGATAAGCCATGGCATAATTATCTGTGCTTTAAATATAATTAATAAAAACTTTCTTAATAAATTTAGCTTTTATATATTTTTTTAACTTATTGCAAGTTTATTGCAATAGTCTTACTGACTTATTGTAGTAGTCATTTGTGAAGCGAGTATCAGATTCCCTCAAAGAGAGGCAAATTTAAAAAATCAACTGAAGCATATTCCAGAAACAAAGTTGCTCTCGCCTAGTCTGAATGCTGACGCCAAGATTATTTTTTTAAAAGAAAAAGAATGAAGCAAAATAATTCTTCTATATTAAGAATTACTGAAGTGCTGAAAGCCCCCTTCAAAGAACAAAGCTGTGCTTATTATTAAACGTACAGAACAAAAGAAGATAAATACCTCTGGTCATAGTTGTATAGAGAACTGAAAAAGGACAGATAATGTATGACCTCACTTCTAGTAAAGAAATAAGAAGAAGCATATGTGGGGAAAGAGGTTATAAAAAATTTTTTTAAGCAATTCCATTATCACTTTATGTCATAAAATTCTATCATTTCAAGAAGAGTTGTACAGTTGTCACCATATTCATTCAATTCTACAGCATTTTCTTTGATTTACTCATCTGTATAGTTATTTTTTCCCTAATTGTGGCAAAAATATACACAACAGAACATTCTCCAATTCCACAACTTTTACTTGTCTAATTCAGTGCCGCTGACTATACTTTTTGTGCTGTGCAACCATTATTGATAGCCTTCTTTTGGGGGGGGGTGGGGAGGCGGGCGGGCATCACTGCTCTCCGGTGGTGGGAGTAGGAGGCTCAGCCCCACTGCTGGAATTGAACCTCCATCCCAGTGGGCCGCAGTCCCGCGCACAACCACTACGCCACCGGGGCTCAGCCCCTTGAAAACGTTTTACAAATTATTCTACCACCATTGACAAACTTAACGCCCCCTAGGCAACACCTCTTACTACTTTACCCATGATAACCATTGGTCAAGTTTGACTTATTTTTTTAGTAATAGTTTTCTTGTGTAGTATTCACATACCCTACACATCCATTGCTTTTAAAATGGGTTGAATGTTTATCATCACCATCTGTTCTAATGCCCGCTGCTGCTGCTTTTCCCCTTGGATCAAAACTTTTTAGTGTTTGTCTGGGGTGGGAGAGATGGGGAGATAGGGGTGGTTAGCACTTGTGAAATAATGAGTCTTCCATTCACAGTGATGAAAAATGACATTGATACTAAGGGTAGTAATATACTTGTCTTAGTCTAAATAGTATGCTTGCAATAAAAGTACTTTTCATGCCATTGAAATCATTTTGACATGAGAGCTAATGCTTTTTTAGTAAAGCTCAAATGAATGTCTTCCAAAATTATTGGAGCTTTGCAACAAGTTCATGGGAATGCTGTGCCATATAAAACAGTTTTTAGATGCATCTAGCCTTTTAAGGAAGATTAAAAACATCCTAAAGATATATATTGAGAGGGAGCACTGTCAGATTCAGTGGGAAAAAACTGATGGAGGAAGACCATAGGTGGCGCATTGATGTACTAACTGCTGAAGTTGAGGGGTCTCATACGGTTTGGAATTTGCAATTTTAAGGGATAATTTTGGATCCTGACCTTTTGAGCAGAATGATGCCAAATAAAAATAAGTTATTAAATATTGGTTAGAAGAGCTGATCTTTACATTAGTATTTTAAGCAAGAATGGAGCTAATGAAGAAAACAATATGCAGTGAATCCTAACAAGGCATAAATCTTGAATTAGCTAGTACAATCCAGTGAGCACGGTGCAATCAGAATAGTGACATCAAGGGAGTCTATTGAGCCAGTTAATTTTAGGTAAAGAGGTTAACCCAGAAGGCTAACGCATAAGACACAGGATGATGATAGGGGTTTATTAGGAAGATAATTTAAGAAAATGGAAAACTGGTAGAGAATTGTCAACCATTTTGCCCCCCAACACAATAGCAGTGTATCTGCTCATTCTTTGTCAATAGTTTGTTTCACAAGGGTAGCAATGCACTGCCATGAGAAATTGGTTGAGAAATCTTATCACATTTACCCCATAGCCCTTATAATGTCTCTTCAGGCTTTTTGTCCCTCAAAGTCAATAACATTTAAAAGAGATAATTGGAGTGTTTCAAGGATGATAAAAGGTTTGATTTGCTGTGTTAAACCAAAGCAGGGAAGAATTTAATAAATACTTTGATTGTTCTGTTTAACAAAGATCTTTTTTATTTATATTTTAATAGTTTATGAACTGATCTTTTACATGTAAAGCCTTAGTAAAACAGTACAGGCACTTTAATTTTCTCCAATTGTCTTCCATAATTTTATATTAACTATTTTCATTCTTCAGTTCAATAGTTGATTACACAGGCCGTGGAAATCTTGTTCTCAGATTTTTGACGATGGCTTACGTACAATATGTAATCCATTGGGAAGAGAACTTAGAATTTATATTTAAAAAATCAACAAGTGGGAAGAAGCAGTTTCCTGAGCTGTTGATAGCAGCCTATATATGTGTGTGTATATGTGTGTATGTATATACACATCTTGAAATCGATTTTGTTGGGACAATATTCGTATACACAATTTTGAATGTATGTTGAAACATTGTATATTTCACTGAATGTAAATTTTATATTACAAGAAAAAGTAGGAATTTCTAGTTAATGATGTTCATGCTTAATATTTGGGGGGAATATAAAATAAAATGAGCTTTGATTTTATTTTGAAGCCCACCAAATAGAAATGAACATTATCATTGTAGCATCAAATTTTGAGATACTTATGCACTAGGATGATAGCTTTGAGAAAATAAACTAGTTTCACAACCTAGTTTCTTCCTAAAACTAGTAATTCCTTTGTAATTTATAAATTTATACTTCAACATGTTTAGTAAAAACAGTAATTTCTGGAAAAATATCAGTATCAATGCAGATCAGACTTCAACTCAAGTATCAGTGTTAGTGGCTACCAAAAAAAGATAAAAGTACTGAGAGATTTTTCAAACCCTGTGTCTCAATTCAATACTATGAAAGTACTTTGATCTCCCCCCATATAAAAAAATTTTAAAGAAAATACTATGATCAGTTACGAATACTTGAGTTGGAAGGAAAAAGCAGTCCAGATAAATCATGTCTGTTTATAGCATCTGGCAGTGTTGCTTTCTTCCCCATAATAAAATGGTGTATAATTTTGTAATGCATTATTTAGGACCATTCTTTCACAAGCTTAATCCATGTTGACTGATCATATCTCTACTTCAAATAAATACATTGTTTCTTATATGCACAAGTTCATTGATAAGGATGCACTGCTTTCTGGCTTAGTTTTTTCTCTGGTACATTGCAAATTTGTTTGGTAAACTAATTTTCATTACAAAGATTATAAAGGTTTTGGGATTTTTGTTTCTTTGTAGGCAAGGAACTGAAATGGGGTGAAAAATCTATCAAACTACTAATAAGCCTTATACTCTCTGGTACTCTTCAGATCATATAAATCTTTTGCCTTTAACTACTAATAAGCCTTTCTTCTTCTAGAAACCTGTGGATTTTTGTTTCTAAGTTTACTGAATTTGATGCAAGAAAATTACACAAATTATATAAGCATGCTATTAAAAAACGGCAGGAATCTCAGGTAAATTTATGGATTTTTTACTTAATTGAATTCTTTGAGATTATGAAACATTATTTTAAGATAACTTATACGAAGTAATATTTAAGTTAATAAATGTAGATGTAATTAAAGAAGTATCACCATTAGAATGCCACAATCCTAAATGTTGCAGATAAGATCGGATGGAAGCTAAAAGTAATGGAAGAAAATAATCTTAAAGTATGTCTTCCAAGATGTTTATTAATTTCAGACAGGAAAATAATTTAGTAGTGTAAAGGAGAACTTGGCTGCCACATTACTCCAGTCATTGCAGTTCATGTCACTAGTACACTAGTAAAGCAAGCTGACAAGAATTCCCCCGTGATGGAACATTGAGACAGTTACATTAACGACATGGTGTACTTGTCAAAAATGAATCTGAACCCAATTAGGAGAAAATGTTAGACAAATTCAAATTGAGCACCATTGTTTGTGGAAAGTGCTATTTTTGCTAACTTTTGCCTAAACTTTTATCAAAATAAGATATAGCAATTATGAAGCACTGTAAATATACTCTAAAAAGGTTCAAAAACCTGTGTGAGGACATTATTTAAGATCATATATTTTTTTTAAAGCCAAAACCCATTTATGCTTTGTAAGACCATTTAAAGCCATTTTTAAAAGGTTCTTAATGTGTGCTTTGATTTTAGCAAAACAGTGACCAGAACAGCAACTTGAATGCTCACACGATCAAAAACCCAGGTAAGGTATCCTCCCCAATGATTATTTTTAGAGAATGAAATATTTGAAATAGATTTTTCTCCCTCTTTTCAATTGTTCTAAATAAATCAAGTTATCACATAGCTTAGGTTTTTACTTAAAGTATCTATATTAAGATAAATCTATTATAAAGAACTCCTTTTAAACTTCCCTAAAGTATTTGGGCATTGTCAGTTTCTAGGAATTGTGGAGTGCTTATTCTGTAATTGGATATTCTTTTTTGTTGTTGCTATCTGGAATAATAATGCATTTTTTCCTACAACAGTTACAAAATTATAAACAATTTAATAAGAAAAGGACCCAAAACTTAGTTATGAGCCTTTCCTTTTTTGTTTTGTTTTGAGTTCACTTTTAAGAATCAAGACACCCTTTTTAAGTTTTAGTGCTGCTTCTTAAGACCCTTATTTAAATGATTCAGTCCAGGTGGCATACTACTTACAAGTTGGGGTGCTAATTACCTAGAGTGGCTATGGTTTACCAGTTCAAAACCAGTGACTCCTTAGAGTGAGAAAGATTACGCTTTCTGATTCTGTAAAGATTTCCAACATTGGAGGAAATGCAGGCAACAGTTCTATTCTGTCATGTATGGTCAAATAGTTTGTGAGTCCGAATGGACTTGATGGAAGTGAGCTTTGAGAGCATTCCTTTGACTTTGTTTTAGCATGTTTTTGTTTTGGTAACAGCTGAAGCTGAAGTTGTTTAGCTGTAAATTTACTTTTACAACTTCCAAAAAGTCATTAACAAAAGTTGGACTTTTTTTTTATATAGATGTGGAAAGATTAAAGGAGACTACAAATCATGATGATAGCAGCAGGGACAGTTACTCATCTGATAGACATCTGCTATCTCAATATCATGATCACCATAAAGACCGACATCAGGGAGACTCTTACAAAAAGAGTGATTCCAGGAAAAGACCCTATTCTTCTTTCAGTAATGGGAAAGATCATCGTGATTGGGATCACTATAAACAAGACAGGTAAACTTGGGACAGTAATTTTGAAATTGTCCTTTTTATACATGTCTTTATTCCTTTTGGTTGTGTTTGTTACCTACTTGCCTTATTGGCTAGTTCAATCTTCAGTCAAAAGTCTAAATGTGAAGCCACTTTGTGTTTCATTATTGAAAATTTTGGAGAATATCTGTTCAAGTAAACCTGAACCAGGATATGGTTGAAATTTAGTGTGGAAAATTGTAATTCATGAGGGAAAAATAATTTATATGAACACATATCAATGAGGCTAAACTTACTTTGAAATCAGGGTTGTATGATTTATAGGAAGATATACATATAGAGTATGTAGGGGAGGGGTAGTTTTATAAAGCCTTTGAATACTAAACTGGAACTATTAATGACAGGACATCTGTTATGAAATTATTTTAAAGAAATATTTTTGTTAGTGGATGGTTACTAAAAACACTTGGGCACGAAGAATAAGACTTATGTTCAAATTTCAGTTGTGTTTCATGCAGTAGTTTCTTCTTCCTGAGAAGCACTGTGTCACAGTGAGCACTTCAGTTACAGAACAGCTTAAAGAACAAACAGAGAACACTATATTTGTTTATAATAGGTGCCTTTTGTCAACAACAAACCATTATCTGGTGTTCTCTGTATTTTATTTGAAGTAGCCACAAGCTGCAAGCATTTGTAAAGACCCATTAAGCTGCCATATTTGTTTATATGTGTAATATTTAAATGATTTTAGTCATGTCTTAGAGCTAGTCAAAATCAAGGAATTTTTTTTTTGGGGGGGGGGAGGGGGGAGAGGCATCACTGCTCTCCGGTGGTGGGCCCAGCCCCACTGCTGGAATTGAACCTCCGTCCCAGTGGGCCGCAGTCCCGCGCACAACCACTACGCCACCGGGGCTCAGCCCCATCAAGGAATTTTTAATAGCAAAAATGTTGCAGCTACTCTCATGGGCATGTGAAAATGGATGCTACCAGAGGTGCTTATTCTGTATAGTTGGATAGTTCTGCGAATCTGTTTTCTTCCCAGTGGCATCTGGCGATACCAATGGTTTATAAGTTTATTTATGGATTTTTGTGTTTTGCTTTAATTTTTTTCAAACATTTAAATTTGTTAGTCTAAAATTCCTCATTTCTCTCTTACTAGATACTACAACGATAGAGAGAAACACAGAAAAGTGGATGATCACAGGAGTAGAGATCACAGGTCAAATTTGGAAGGAAGTTTGAAAGATAGAGCTCATTCGGATCATCGTTCCCATTCTGATCATCGGTTACATTCAGACCACCGAGCAAGTTCCGAATACACACACCATAAATCGGCCAGGGATTATAGGTATCATTCAGATTGGCAAATGGACCACAGAGCTTCCAGTAGTGGCCCTAGATCACCACTTGATCAAAGGTCTCCTTATGGCTCCAGATCTCCATTTGAACACTCAGTTGAACATAAAAGTACTCCGGAACACACTTGGAGTAGTCGGAAAACATAACAGAAACTGGTACTCATCTTTCTGGACTTTTTTCTTTTAGCCATATGTCATAAACCAACACAGTAATTGCCTTACATGACTTGAAAGATATAAACAGATATTCTATCAGTAGCAGTATTGTTACTTCTTTCCAGGATGCAAGGTTTATTATCCCAATAGAAGAGAAAATATTTTTATATTTAAAGATTATGCTGCACTGTGCTACAAATGTAGTACTTTTTCCCTTTTTTTCTTTTTTATTTTTTAATGAAATGGAAAATGTTTACTATTACAGGGACCTCAACACTGCCCTTCCGTATAGGCTGGATAAAACTGTTTTTAAGTCAGCAATTTTAGCCTGACCTCCATTTAAATTATGTTTGTATATGAACTGTACACTTTGACCTGTGATCATGTTTCAGGAAGAAATAAAAGAGAGTTCTTTTCTTAATAAAGAAAAACACTCAAGGACTTTGTTCACTTTCCAAAGCCACTTGTTTACATTGTACACTGCGACCACCTTGCCGCTTTTCACCACAAGCTTGAATATTTAAATTCTGTACTTATATCTGTAAAATAGCCAGGAATTTTCTGTTTGTGATCTATTATGCATTTTTACAAACAAACAAAAGAGACTGTAAATGATTGTAAATAGAATAAATGAGCTTTCCTTACTCCCCTACCCTTCTCAGGCTTTTTTTGACTGTTCCTTTCCCCACCAACTCAGGCCTTCTTCTCATTTAAAGAAAAAGTATCAATGTAATCACACTTTTTTAATAATATGTCTTGATGGAATCATTGTTTCGAATGTAAAAAAAAAAAATGGGGACAGGGGCCACATAACTCCATTGGTCCTCTTTTTATATTGAATATTTTATTAGACACATGCCCCCTCTCCCCCACCCCTTTTTTAGTCAATCTGTGTAGTAATAAAATGGTGAGATATTATATGTAAAATTTAAACTGCATGCTCTGGAAACTTTTTTTTTTCAGATGCATTTAGTTTAAAGGGTAGTTATACGAACACTCAAAATCCAAAACAGCCAAAAGTTATTGTAAATCCACTGTTTTCCTTTTCACATGGGCAATAATGTCAAATGTGCTATGCAGCCAGGTAACCTTTTAGATAAACTTGATTGACTTTTAATATAAACTGTTACAATGCACACTGATTGTATATAAAATACCTTATATATGAACAAATTAAATTTAAGAAAACATATATGGGCTCCTGTAATTTTCTGCTGCATTCTTATATCTCCAGCACTTAACCTTTTTTTTTTTTAATAGCATTTACCTGCCAGAAACAAAAATTTTGGTAAGCAATTCAGTATTTTTAATGTGTTAGCACTACAGCTAAACCTGTTTTAAAGACGATGAACTTTTTTAACGAAGTAATAACTTTTACATATAAATCATTGTTGGACTTTGGCTTCCTACAAATATTGTTTTGAATGTCTTATATTCACAGATTTTTATTTTGTTATATTAAGGTGGGATTTTTGAATAATGTGGAATACATTCTTGGATGTATGTTGTGATGTAACAGATTTGAGTTTTAACTTTGACAAATTATGGGTATAAGGTTATTTATATTCCTATAATGTGTCTGATAATTAGCTATGGGAGCAATTTATAGAAACTTGCCCACTGGTGCAATGTATTTTTTAAATATATCGTGTGCAAGACAAAAATTTATTTTTTTTTAAAAGCAGCAATTTCTCTTTTAGATAACAGTTGCTCTGAAAAAATGATAAATTGTTTCTTTCCTGGTAAATGATATAACATGTGAGGGAATAACTCAGCTTCTAAATATCTAATTTATAGTTAACATGAAGGTGATGAAATAGCTTAGTGCTGCACATTTTTTAAGCTTGTTCACTTTTCCACTTTAAATGATTATCTCACAAGGTAGCATTTGACTAAAAATAATATTACTAATGAAGTCTTCTTAAAACACTAATCAGGGTTGGCATTTTTAACTCATCACCTTATAGTTAATACATATGTTTTATACTAAACTGCAAATTTCATAGGAGTGGGCTCCTGTAATTGGAAGAATATGAAAAATTTATGTATTTTTGTCTAACTGGGCTCTTTGCAATGCTACATTTAGTTGATTATTTTAACCGATGAGCTAAGTTGAATGAAAATCTAAAACTGTAATTAACTTATGGAAAATGTGTTCATTATTTGTAAGAAATCATCAATTATATAGAAAAGGAACTAGCCATAAATTTATTAAGACACAAGGAGAACTTTAATACAGGTATACAGAGAACATAAAGTAAGCTTATTTTTTTTGTATTTTTACATACTCATTCTGCACTATTTTTATACATTTATGTTTACTTTTTCAAGGATAAGAGTATTCATAGTACTGTACCAATTAACCCTCCTCTTTAATAATATACAATAAATGATTCTTTTTAAAATAATGGCCTGTTTGCTTTAAACAAAATATTCTTGTTGTAGGATATGTTAGAAAATAAGCTTCCAGACTTTGGAACAGAAGTTTGAGTGGTTCATTCATTAATTTCAGAGTGAGTGAAATGAGACATTCTTACAATTTAATTATTTTAGTGTGTCTTGTTCTTGTGGATTAAATAAGAATTGATTAAATATGCACAGATTTACACAGAATACTGTTCATTTTCTTAAGTCTTCCAAGAATCACCAGGGATAAATGGCATAATCGTTCTTTACCTTGGCATCACATTATTCTTGTTTCTCACTAGAAATCATCTTTGGACTGTAGAAACAATGTGGTTATAACAGTAGCAAGTTAAAATAGTTTGGCAAAATCAACTGAGTTTTTTTTTTTTTTTTTTTGGCGGGGTGGGGGGCATCACTTGCCTCTGGTGGTCGTGGGAGCTACCCAGCCCTGCTCCTGGAGAGCTGCTGCTGGATTTGAACTGTCAAGCCAATGAGCCGCAGTCCCGCACCCAACCACTACGCCACGAGGGTTCAGCTCTCAACTGAGTTTTGAACTTTTTCCCTCCCCAAAGACTTTTATCTGAAAAATGAACTGGTAAACGTAATTTCAGATTTTAACCTACTTACCTGATACAAATAATATTTTTAAAATACTGAATTGTGTGTTTAGGCATAGTAAGATACCATATATACTCAATTATAAGTTGTGTTTTTCAGCACATTTTATATGTGGTTTTTGTGGTAAAATTAGTTGCCTCAACTGATAGTCGAATGGTTTGGCTTATCCTCGAGTATATACGCCAAATAAAGAACATCAGATTTATTTTAGAACAAAGTATCAGCTTCTACATTTAAAGTAGTGGATTCAGTTTTACATCTTTGGGAGGAAATTCAATTGAAATTATTTTTTTCCCTAGTAATGACTTGTAAGTGATTTAAAACTGTGTTAATTTTCTTTTTTGTTAGCAAACAATCGGCTTGATTTTAGTACTGGAAACTTTTGGGTTCTTTTATTGAAAAAGTTCTAAGGACAGGAAATTTTACGTCTATTAAAGGGTGAAAAAGATTAATTGAAAAAATAAAATTTTAAATGTTTTTTAGATTTTGGAAAGCACCTGTAGAAATTTTGCAATAAAGTTGTGTGTATTACGACAAAATATTGTCAGTCAACATTAGCTGTTTTGTCTTTTTAAATGGAAAAAACTCATGTTTTTTTAGACGTAGTGTAACAGTTCAAACTCCCAAATGAAAGAGGTACTTTTTAGTCCCATGATGCACAATACTTTGTGTATTACCCTCTGACTCATAGGGTAAAACATAATTCCCAAGGAGCTGAGGACTCCTGATTTTTCATAACTAAAGCAGGAAAAGTAACATTGTGGCCTGCTGTAAGTGCCCAAATGTGCGGTTGCAAAAGTAAATGGCCACTTTTTTTGGTCGGGGGCTTCTTTTTGCCCCTCTGTTTGATTTTTAGGATCTTGGGCCTCTGCATTTCACTTGGTCCTGTCCGTCGGTTCTGATTCATAGCATAACCAATTGTTACTTGTGGGCTGTGGGCAGCGATTGTGTCAACCCCCTTCGGTGAGGTCCTTCTCTTTAGCTGACTCTCTGCTTTGCAAATGGTCCAAAAATATAAGTGATAAAAAGCTTTGCAATTCTTCTAAGGAGAATTTGAACTCTTGCAAAAAATTTTTGTTCTGGCAGTCAGTGTATTCAGAATCCTCTGAGAACCCACCAAATGCACTAAGCCTCTGGCCTGCCTTACTTTCCAGCTCTCATATATATGAAGTAGTTGGAAACACCAAGATTTGAGCTGCGTACTTTTTAGCCCTGTTCGTCTAGGTGTGATGCTCAGCCTCCCTCTTATTTTTATATTCTGGAGCTTCTGTGATACTGTTCTTTACTCCTATGACTTGATGTCTGAAAAACCAGGGTAAGTCGAAGTTCCTGGCTACAGAATCATAGAAACCTTTTGTAACGAAAAACAGCAAAGTGTGAGCTGTTTTCAACATGATCATCTAAGAATGTACTTCTGAAGACTCTTTCCATCTAAACTTTGTCCAAGGATTTCTGCACTCTTGTACCATGCTGAAGTAAAAGTATAGCAAATCATGTTCCTTTCAAATATTGAGATTTTAGAGCAGAAAATCTGAAGGGAAGGTTCTGTTTAGGGATGTAGAGGATGCAGTAAAGTTTCCTCGTGAATTTCTTGGATTGGCTTCGCTGCCCAAAATGAATGAGCAAGTACATTGTGATGGGAAAAAATCTTGGCACAATTTCCCTGGCTGCCTCCTCATTGGTGCTGTTTTCAATTTTCTTATAAATTCTTCCTAATTAGCCTTGGTGGTCATCCTGAGCCCTCTGGGAAAGTATCAAAATCATTCCTTTTCTAAATTCCACCCATGACAGCCATTATAACCTGAGATCAGCAGATCTCTGTCTTGAATTTAATTAGCCCAACGGATTCTCATAGCCACTATTTTGAATGGACTCTTTTAACGGTACAAGGCTAAAACCGGTGTATTACTAAGAGAACTTGTCTGCAGGCATCCACAGATTACAAAGGCATGTTTTAAGCTTGTTAGGAACAAACCTGTGCGTGTAGCTTTTCGTCACTAGAGGCCTCAGTGGTGTGGTGGGCTGCCCCACTGGAGAAATCTTGCTGTTCTCACAGAGGCAGGTCTGTGCTTCAACTACGAGTCAGAATGGACTGCATGGTGGAGTTCCCTAGCCTCGACGCAGAAAATTAACCTGTTATGGTATTGTACTAGGGGTTTAAGTGATTATTAAATAATAAAGATTAATTCCATTGGTGATATGCTTTCGTATCCATGAAATGTTTCCTGTAGCATATGTAGGCAGTATCATTTCAATGACAAGTTGCAAACAAATGAAAGGTAATAAGAAAAGAAATATGTTCATTTGTGTCGTATAATGGACTATCATTTTCAGAGTGAAGAATACAACTTACAGAAATAACATGCTGTATTTTCAAATGTTTTATCAATTAGATGCTTGCTTTTCCCATTAAAAAGATTTCAAGTCATGTTTACATAAACTACACACACCCTTTCCAGGTGTGTACTTTTATGGGTTTAGCATATTAATGTAGTTCTGTAACTACCAACTTAAAATTGAAAGCATATCCATCACTTCCAAAAGTTCTTTCATGCCCAATTCCTGGTAATCGCAGATGTGCCCCTGTGAACAGAAAAAGACCTCACTGCCATCCCATCAATTCCACCTCATAAGTGACCTGTAAGTCAAATCACTGCCCTCATGGGCTTCCAGGACTAATTTCTTTTCTGGTAGAATTGATGATTTATTCAATGTTTAAGATATACATGCATTATATCTATACACCGAACATAATTTGTGTAATGCCACAATGAGAACTCAAAACTGTATGACAAGGGAGTGGATGCCAACTGGTAGTGACCATACAGGGCAGGGTAAAACTGCCCCTACAAATTCATACTATGACATTTTCTCTTTGCCCAGTTTTATTGGCACATAGTCCATATACAATTTAATCGTTTAATCATGTCAACAATTGTACAATCATTACCACAATTTCAGAAGTTTCTCTTTTCCGCTCACGGTTAAATCACCTTACAATGATTTGTGTATTTACTTTGAGTTCTAGTGCCTCCTCCCTCTCCCACATCCATTGTAAGAACTCACTGTTCGGGGATGGGTGCTAGAGTTAAGTAGGAGCCCAAATCCATCTGATTGTTCATGGAATATGTCTGACAGGTTAACTTTGGTGGTCATTTTATAACAAAATCAAATCCCCATAGGACCAACTGTGTCAGCATTAGCAACTAACAGAAGGAACAAAAGATTAAAGGCAGAAAAAAACATGTTTTGAGTCCTAGATTTTGTTCTTTTTCAAAATTGCCAACAGCAATATGTTTCTTGCTTTTCCAAACACATTTCCTTGCTTTTCTTCATAACATCAGTTTGTCAACTTTCTCAAAAATCTACTGATGTATTGATTGAGATTGCGTAGAATCAACTTCAATGTAGAGAATTTTGGTTAACAAATTTGAGTCTCTGGTGAACACAGTCTATACTTTCTTAGGTCTTTAATTTCTCTTCAGTGTGTTGTAGGTTTTGGAAATACAATCGTGTACATGCATTATCAAATTCTTCAGTGTTTTTGTATTGTAAATGACGGGCTTCTTTATACTGTTACACTTTTCTTTACTATCTCCAGTAGAAACGGTAAGTAACACCTTCCATTTGAGGCAGGATGTGGGAGGGAGATAGGGATTCAAATGCACTATTAATCTTTGCAGCACTGGTAGAATAGTGGGTTACCTGTTGAGCGGCTAATGTCAAGGTCCGCAGTTCGAGACTGCCAGCCGCTCTGAGTAGAATGGGACTTCCTACTTCTGTGAAAATTTAGGAAACCCCCAGGAGCAGTTCTCCTTTGCCCTGCCAGGGCCCTGTGAATCGGAATCGACTCAGTGGCAGTGAGTGGGTGATTGCTAAGGACGCTGAGCAGCTCTGGTGGCACTGTGATTTCCGTAACTGGCTACTACTGACATAGTTGATGGTTCAAACCCATCAGGGGAGAAAGACGAAGCTGTCTGCTCCTATAAAGGCTTAGAATGTCTGAAACTCTATATAGGATTACCATGAGTAAATTGACTCGATGGTTTTGGGCTGGGGGAGGGGGCACTATTGAGTACTTGTCAGAAGGTTTTTGCAGATGCTGATTAAGGGAGTATTGTAGATCTTAATAAGGGAGTTCCCTTCTCTTCCTGGTTGGCTGATAATTGGGGTGGAGGACAGATGCTATTTGTATTTGATTTTTAAATAACCATAAGTGCTCATTAATGAGATAGTTGCACAACTTCCCTAATATTAAAATGGAATTGGGAACCATCAGTCTCGTCAACTGTTCCATACTAATTATTGCAGTACTTGCTTGATATCAGTGAAACCATCAAAAAGTTTGTAACAGTGAGAGCTAATGCTGAAACAACTCTCACGCTATTTAAATATAGTTTGATATTGTCTGCTTTTTTCCACTGAGAGGCAAGTTCACTGTTTCCCTCAAAGCCCTATGGGCCCTCTGCATTTGCCGTTGCTGTCAGGAGACTGGATTCAATTTTTAAGAATTATTAAAATTAGCTTTTTCATGGAAATGGATTTTTACCTGATTTATGTATTATTATTGCTATACTGTGCCAAATGTGGCACACAATTTTTGTATTTAATAGTTCTTAAAAAAAATTTTTTTTGAGGGCATCATTGCTCACTGGTGGTGGGAATAGGAGGCCCAGCCCCACTGCTGGAATTGAACCTCCATCCCAGTGGGTCGCAGTCCCGCGCACAACCACTACGCCACTGGGGCTCAGCCCGATATTTCTTAAAATTTTATTGTGATTGTGATGCCAAAAAACAAAACAAAAAATTTTTTATTGTGATTTTGTTTTCAAAGCAAATTAGTTTTATATTCAACAATTCATACACAGACATTTGATGTGTGACATATCCTGTTTTTATCATTTCCTTTAGTCATCTTTTTCCATCCCTGCCCATCTCCTGAATTTTATCTCTGGGCTATACTGTTCACTTTATAATCCTACTTTTTAGAATCTAAACTTTGGATGAAAGTTGAGCTATGGGGGCAAGTTCAGTTCCGCCCAAGGAGGGTGTCTTAAGTGTCAGAGCTTAGGTGCTCCCCAATTTCTATGAATATCTTCAATAGCTAAGATTTGTTCCACATTTTTCTTTCATTTGTGTGAGGCTCTCCTCTTGCTATTACACATAGATGTATGCAATAGTATTTAACTTTGTGCCTTCAGCTTTTGTGTTTCTCACATTGCCTTGATCATTTTGTGCTACCGTCCCCTTTAGTCCATATTGCCGTTGTCTTCACTCAAGTTTATGTGTGTACTAGGCCAGTGGCTCTTAACCTGTGAGTTGTGACCCCTTTGGGGGTCAAACAACCCTTTCACAGGGGTCGCCTAAGACCATCGGAAAATACATATTTCCAATGGATATTCCATGCATCTAATGAATAAGTTATTTCAGTTTGGGCTAAGAAGACTTTTCTGAACAATTATTTACAAATTGTGTTAGTCCGGGCAGATAGATTCACTGATACTCTTATGTATAAGAAAGAACTATTATAAAGAGCAATCATATGTTGAGAAAGCCTCCCAGCCCAGTCCAGATTAAGTCTAACAGGTCAATAATCACCCATATGTCTGATATTAGTCCATCAACTCCTCTTCAGACACACAGCCCATGCACTGATACTGAATGCAGAAAGATCACAGGCCAGTGGGTGAAAAGTCTTGTGGGTCGATTGCCAAGGGAAGCATCTCTGCATTGGTGGGTTTCCAGGTGGCACCTCCAGCTCTCTGAATGTCTTAGGATCAGGAAAGCGAAGAAGAGACTGTGGCCCACCTCCAGGGAGAAAAAGGAGTTATCAGAATCCTCATGAGAAGAACATGCCCAGAAGGAGGCATCATTACTCGGTGACCTGATTGGCAGGCTAAACTTCAACCCTATATTTATTTATCA
This sequence comes from Nesogale talazaci, assembly GCA_004026705.1. Lineage (NCBI taxonomy): Eukaryota > Metazoa > Chordata > Mammalia > Afrosoricida > Tenrecidae > Nesogale > Nesogale talazaci. Next base: position 9,928 of record PVJH01016908.1, on the reverse strand, counting down.
ACCTGATGTAAAATTATGTAACTATCACACAAATTTTTTACCAAAAAATAGGGAGCCTTCATATATATATAATTTGCCATTGGTAAATGCACTTTCAAAAAAATGCACTGCAGCAGATATATATATATATACAATACATCTTTAGATTTCTTGACTGTGGCTTCTATGGGTATCACTTGTGGGTCTAAGTAAATTCTTGACAACTTCAGTCTTTTCTCCACTTTCTCTTATGTTTATTGTTCCACCTGTGAGAATTTTTATTAGCATTGTGTTGTAATCCATACTGAAGACTGTAATATTTGTTCTTTAAGTCAAAGGGCTTCAAGTGGGAACTTGAACTTTCAGTTTAACTTTCAGCAAACTGGGTGGTGGTGTCTGCATTATACAAATTGTTAATAAACTTTTCACCAATGCTGATACTATGTTCTTCATATAGTTTAGCTTCTCAGACTATTTCTTAATAGATAGATTAAATAAATATGGTGAAAAGATATGACACTGACACTCCTGATTTTAAACCATGCAATTTTATTCCCTCTTCTGTTTAAATAACTTCTTTTTGGTCCTTCGGCTGATTCCCCATGAGAACAATGAAATGTTCTAGAATTCCCATTTTTTTCAATGTTATCCACCGTTTTCTATTCACCAACTTAATGCTTTTACATAGTCAATGAAACACAAACTTCTGTCTGATACTCTTTGCTTTTAACCAAGATCCATCTGACCTCAGCAATGATACCCTTCATGTCATGCCCTCTTTTGAATCTGGCTTGAATTTCTGGCAGCTCCCTGTTTATGTAACAGCTACCATCATTTAAAAAAATTATCTTCAGCAACATTTTCTTGCATGTGATATTAATATTATTTGATAATTTCTGCATTGTGTTGGTCAATTTTTTTTTTGAATGAGCACAAATACAGATCTCTTTCTGTCAGTTGGCCAGGAATTTGTCTTTCAAATTTCTTGGCCAAAAATTATGACAGTTGTCATACTGTCGTGGCTTGCATGTAAGCTGTGCTTCTGAAAGATATGCCACTGAATAGTAACTCCTAGGCAGAATCCTTCTGCTTCTTGGGAATGACAGCTCCACTCGTCAGTTTTGTGCAGTGGCTCCACCTCCTCTTAACTCAGTGTTAGTCTGGGTAGACTAGAGAAAGAAATCTAGAGACACTCATCTGTGAGTAAGAGAGAGTTTTTTTTTAAATCAACGAGTAATTATATATTAAGAAAACATACCAGCCTAGTCTAGTTGAGGTCCATAAGTCTAATATTAGCCCATCTGTGTGATACCAGTCTATAAATTCTTCAGACTCACAAAACACATGCAATGATGATGAATGGAGAAAGGTCATAGGCCAGTAGGGTGGAAATTCCTGTGGATCCAGTGGCAGTGGAAACATCTCAGCGCTGGCAGGGGTCTCCATGTGGCTCCTTCAGTTTCAGGGTTCTAGGGTAGCTTCGTGTGTCTTCTCAAAAGGAATGTCTCTCAGAGAGTTTGTTGTCATCAAGTTGTGACCTGATTGACAAGCTAAACTCCACCCTTGTACTCTTAAGCCTCAAGTGAACAACACATCATGTAACTACCACACTCACCTAAAGCTCTGTCCTGAACTACGGAACAAACTTGAGACCTGATTCTGAAACCAAGAGGTCCTGACTTCACCCTGAGGATGTTCAGGATGCTTTGCAATATCATTGGAAACGTAGGAGACCATGGCACCACCCTTTGAAGCCAAGGCAACTCTACTATATAATGCCTGCAGGCTTCTCAGTACTGTATAGATGCCACTGCAAAGTAGATTATGATTGCTCAGAAATCTTGTTTTCTGAAAACTAAATAAAAACCATCAAAGCCAGACAAGTTGATCTTAATAGCGCACTGAGTTGTCAAATTCTAATTTTCAAATTCTTTTCATTTCATCAAATTGATGAGAGTATATGGGCTGTGATTATCTCTACAAGTTTTTTTTGTTGTTGTTGCTGTTTTTTAGTGGCGCAAGTGGGAAATAAAATTTCTCATGTTTTAAAAAGTCTACATGTTGAAATTCGTACTCCATGCGTTCCTCGTCATTTTAACCACTAGAGGGAGGTCTAAACCCATCAAACCAAACCACAGACTAAAAGTTTTTGTTTCTGCAAACATTTAGCTCTCCAACTTATTAAAATGATTTAAAATTCTGTCCCCATTAGTGAATATGTTCAGCATAAAGACAAACTTTGCTGGTTATAGCAAAATATTTTTAATATATTTTATGTGTTATTTTAATAAAATATGTCATTCCTTCGATTTGTCTGAAGACATCTAAATACCATAATTATTTGAAAGTCACTATCAACTGTTTAAAATTATATGCCCCAAAGATCAAAAATATCACCTGGAGAGATGCTTGAATATTTGGGAATTCCAAGAAGTGCATTCCTAGCAAAGGTGATCTTTGCTAGCATTAAACAGGGAAAAAGGGCAGATTTGATTCTTTATCTCAAGAAAGTTACTAATGAGCACTAGTTGGCCAATGCCTTATTTATTATAAAATAGCAATGTCTTGCGGTCTTTTTACATTATCGTATATAAGTTGATATCACATACCATCAATTAGATCATGTATGATTTATAAAATATTTTGATTGAACAATCTTAAAAGATTGACTGTGATTAAATGACCTATCAAACTTTAAACTTTTGATACAAATTTCTATTCAGCAACTGTTATCACTGCTTTTCTCTAAGGTAAGATTAGACTTGAGGCTAGGTTAGATTAGTAATGCTGAATTTTTAACAAAGATGGTGGGTAGCATTTCACAGCCTATACTTTGATTTTATCTTTAGGTTTGCATAACTAATTATATGGATATATTTGAATATTGAGAAATCTTTTCACTACATCATGGAACAGAGCAAGATTAACTTAATTTTTATTCATGAGTCTTTAAATAAAAGAAATGAAGATAAGGTAGCAATGACCACTTAATCTTTTTTCTCTTGTGTTAATCGAATTAAAATTTTCCATCTAAATTCCTCTTAGATCAAAAATTATTCCAGTGTGATTTGTGTATAATATCAAATAAATAATATTTAATACTTTTGACATAACTGCTAAGGTCAGATGCTTTTAAAAGTCAGCACAATGAAATACAGCAGCAAATTGAATTCGTGTTTAAATTATTTACTGAGGCTTAAGTTGTAATTCGGATTTGTCTTTCAAAAACATAAAACTCTTGAACTACTGATTTGAACTATGCATCTTTGTTAAAAATTCAGCATTACTAATCTAACCTAACCTCAAGTCTAATCTTACCTTAGAGAACATTTGAACTGGTGATTTGTGCCTTTAGCAATTCATTTTAAAAGTAGTAGAGAAGATATATTGTTGATGTAAATTTGTAAATTTTGTAATCACAAAGCTAAACATAATAAAAAAGATATGGGCTGAGTCCCGGTGGCGTAAGTGGTTGAGTGTGGGACTGCAGCCCGCGAGCTTGGCGGTTCAAATCCAGTGGAGGCTCGCAGGAGTGGCGCTGGGTAGCTCCCACGACCAGGAGAGGCAGTGGTGCTCCCCAAACCACGCCCCCCCAACCCAAATAAATAAAAAAGATAAAAAATAATGTTGACCTCTTATGATGATTATGCACAGTTTTTCCTGATGGTCCACATAGTACACTACCATTATTTTATGTCTTTATGTATGTAAGTATTCTTTTATTTGTAACAGCTTTACTGACAGATGGTCACATACCACATAATTCAGTAGTTTCACAATAAGTGTGTGCGACTGCTTGGTGGTCTTGACAGCCACCGTGAGCCCCTGGCAGCACAGTTCTCCTCTGACACACACAGTCCCCGGGCATTGGAATCAGTGGGACAGAAACTAGTTACCGCTTCTCTGGATGTACAGCCCCAAACTTCCCTTAGTTAAGTTTAAGTCTCCATTCAGGATACTCAAGCACATTCATGATTTTGTCGATTTGATCTTCTTAAAGAAGTCTCTGAAACCCTCCTGACCTTTTTCATTCTGTATTGGGGTGTCTTTCCTGCTATATTAAAACTTGGCTCCCTCCCTTTACCGCATCACAGGGATTCTCTAAGGTCTCCTTCCTCTGTTAGATCCACACAGTCCCTGACCTCAGCTAATCCTTGATTTATTTTTCATTTCTCTGGAGCATATTCTTTAATAGCATTCTGAGAAAAGGCAAGTAAGTATTAAGCTTTGAAAAATGTTTCCCCCTTCCCCCACCTTCAGTTTCATTGATAATCTGGCAGACTTTGAAGTTCTACATTGGAAATCAATTCTTGTCTTTCTCTTTCTAACCAATGTGCGTATTAAAACATACTCCTTTCTAATCCTCATCCATATTCTTGTGGATTTAAAAATATTAAAAATCGAATACATAGAAAATATTAAAATAATTTTCAAACAATTATTTATTAACATAAACTAATAGAAATAATAAACTTTAGATGATAAACTATTATTTCCTAAAAACAGGTTTAATGTTAAAAATCTATTCTAAGAACATAGGTTCATTTACTAAGAAGAAAATATACTAAATAATAGTTACTCACAAAACTAATAATGAAATGAAAAGTAAACTCAAGTGAACAAAGAAGTAAATACAATTATATCATTCCATAGAGTTCCATTTTTTTGAAAGGTTAGAAAGGCATTTATTAAGTCTTAATCATGACAAAGTCACATCATCCAGAAAGAGGAGATAATTAACATGAGGACATCAAGTCATCCACAGATTCTCAGAAACTCAGTTCCTCATATGGGACATGAGAGAGCACAAGGGCCTGTCACAAAAGTAAGATGGGAGGCCGAGCAATACACTGACATTGTCAGCAAGAATACAAAGTTGGGAAAGGGACTGTGATTGGGACATGTACTTTATGCCAGACAGAAGAGCGTACCAGATTGATTCAGGGTTCCCTGACCTTCAACCTCTGAATCAGAGAAGGTGGAATATTACCAAAAACCAGATTCTTTTTTTCAAAGTTATGTATAGCAGCAAAACAGCCACCTTATCACTTTCAAAGTACTCTTCATTACACTTAAACTTCTGCGAAATGTGCAATTCCATTCTTGGAAACATTTGTCGAACTCATATGTTTGGATGACTGACAACACCCCTCTTGTTTTTGCTTCGCTTCTACTTTGTCATTTTGCTGTCCTTTCACATCCCTCTTCATTTGCAGAAATAAAAAGAAGTCACACGGAGCGAGTTCAGGTGAGTGAGGTGTGTGAGACAAGGAGGCCTGCTGGGTTTTGCCCCAAACTGGCACACTGAGATGGCTGCGTGAGCAAGTGCGTTGTTGTAGTGCCAAAACCAGTCCCCCGTCTGCCACAAATCAGGTCTTTTTTGTTGCACACTGTTACACAATCTTTTCAGAATCTCTGAATAGAATGCTTGGTTAATGGTCTCTTCACCTGGTAGAATGAACTCCAAATGCACTAGCCCCCTCACATCAAAACGAATGATCAAAACAACAGCAACAACAAATGAGCATCGGTGTTTTTGGTTCACCCTTTCATATACCAGTTGATTTGTCTCCAGTCTTTCTTATTCATTGTCTCGCTTTCACATGTGCAGAGTGATTGAAAAACGTACTTTTGATCAGGTGCACCTGAGTTCTCAAAGTGACATCTTTGCTTTTCAATATATTAAAAAGGTCTTCTATACTATATTATGCAATTGATTTTGTTTTCTCTTGAGGCTGTAATCCTGAACTTGTAGGTCAAGCAATTCAGTCCTTCAAGGTGTCTGGCTATGTCTAATAGGTTTACATAACTGCTTTCTCTATGCTTCACCACTTTCACGGACATAATTGCAGCAAAGGTCAATATCCCTGCACAAATATTAACTGTCCACCCTGAATATGTTAATGGGTAAGTGATCATTCTCATTCCACATAGCCTGTGTGTCCATTCATGCATCTACTTGTAAGTCATCATTATTGCAGGATTATGTATATAATATTATTTACCTTGGTTGCCTTTAACTGTAAAACTCCTCCCAGTGTGTTCTTCTGCTTCTATCATTTTTTCTTGCCCAACATTTTTTTTTGTACATTGCCTTCCCCTTCACCTATGATGTGTGTCTGATTTCCTCTACATTTGAAAGTTATGTAATTATACAAGTCCCTTTATATTTTGTAATTGCCTTAATTACCAATAGATAATTCTGGTTTCCTATTTTCTGTCTCAGTATGTTTGTTTTATTTGGATATTTCTCTATCTGGGTTGACTTCTGAGGGTTGTTATCATAAATGCTAATATCAGGTTGCTGTCTGCTATCATTGGCATTCTGTCTGAAGAAATTCCATTAGTATTTCTTGTAAGGATAGTCTGGTTTTCACATATTTTTTGTAAGGATAGTCTGATTTTCACAAATTCTTCTAATGTTTGCTTATCTGGCATGTTCTAGCTTCATGGTATGATTTTTATACAGTTTTTTTCTTTCTTTCAGAGTTTTACATATGTCATTACAATACCTACTTGCCTGTACTGTTTCTGCTGAGGAATTAGAGCTTAGTCTTTGGTTCTATCATATAGGTTACTTTTCATTTTTTCCAAAAGCAACTGTCAGGATTCTCTCATTGTCATGGGTTTAGAAATGTATGATTACAATATGTAATAGTGCTTTTATTGATTTTTTTCTTTTGAAACCTATCCATTTTGAGATTTGTTCAACTTCTTGAATGCACATCATCTCATTTTTCATATTAGGGATATTTTCATCCAACAAATGTTTTATAATTTTCTTTGGGTTTTTGGTTTCTTATTGTTCCTGAATCCCAATCACATGTTACTTATTCTTTTCATTGTATTCCACATAGTTCTTATGCATTCTTATTCCCCTAGAAGATGGATGACAGATTTTCCTTCAAAATCACCAATCCCACCTTCTATTGATTCAATTTGATGCTTCTGTACACTCAGTGCATTATGTATTTTGTACTGATTTTCTGGGTTTCTATATGTTGTCTGTGTATGGCTTCTAATTTTTCTCTCTTGTATTTTCCTAAATTCTTCTATATAGAGTGTGTGTTTTGCTTGATTTCATCTACAGTTTTCTCTCTTTCTTTTCATCTATTTAAAGAGTCTGTATACTTTTCTTTTTTTTAAATTCAGATTGTTCCAATGTCACTTTCCCCACAGAAAGAGGCTGGGTTTCCTATTTCGGTCATTTGTCTGAGTCACATGTGCCTGTTTTCATGTGAACTGAAAGTCTCAGAGGCATTATGATGTTTATTTACATTTAATATTATTCTATATGAGTGTGTCCTGAAGCACACACAACTTTCCTCTTGATGGGTGTGATAGAAAATGACGGTATATGCAGTTTTTTGTGAGAGGCCTTGCCTATTGTTGCCACCATCTTTTGATGATCAGGAGGTAAAGAGGCAGGTAGGGTCCCTCCTCTCGTTGATGGAGCTGCTGAAGGTTTGTCTGTGACTTCTTTGTTACGTCATGTCAGGTGGAATGAGAAAGAGAGACACAGAGAGGAAGAAGAGAAGAAAAGAAAGGAGAGAGGGAGGAAAAGAAAGAAGATGTGTTAACAAGTGGGGAAAACAGGCGAATAGTAGAAACATAATTTAGCAACTAAAAGTAAAACGATAATGAAAAAGGAGAGAGAAAATACAATAAGCCAAACTAGGGATTGGGAAAGGAAAGAGAAAAGCAAAGAGAAAAGTATAAAGTGAAAGAAAAGGGAAAAAAGGAAAGGGAAATGTGAAAAGGCAGGAAAAGAAGTCAGAGAAAGAAACACAAAGGAAGGAAAGAAAAAGGAGAAACGAAAAAAACGGAAGCAAGGCAGGGCCCAGAGAGGATACAGTTACTGGAGGCGGACACTGATTGGGTTGGCCCCATTTGCCAGCCCTGAAGCTCATGGGGCAGGTTTGAGGGGTGAAGGTATCGCATTCCCAGTTTGAGATGGAGCGTCTGCCAACTCAGGTATGATAGGGATCACGGCACCTGATCTGGGCGTAGTTTGTGCTGGTTCAGGTGACGCAACGATGCTTATTCCCAGAAGGACCTCTTTCAGGGCTCAAGGGCCGCTGGGGTCAGGACAGCTAGCAATGGAAGGAGTTCCTGTCCACCCCGACGTGGCCCGAGGCCTAGCACTGTGTATTCTGCTGCTCGGATGAGCCACATTTCACCCACCGCAAAGAGCCACATTCCATTCACCTCAGCCCATATTTCACGTTCTGATCCTGCAAGTGCAGACCTGACTTCAGGCAGAGCCGGGCGGGGGAGAATGTCTTCGGCTGCCCAGTGTGTGAGCATAGGGAGGTGGTAACACTCCTGATGGGGAAGATGCCACCTTTCCTGTTGTCAGCCACTCCCGGTGAACCAGTCTGCAGTGTCAATGTAAGGTTGGCCGCAAAGTTCCAGGTGGATGTGCCCAATCAGGTTAGCTGACAATGTCCCTGTCTCTCCTCTGAACGCCTCGTCCAACTGCTGTTTCTAGTTGTTAATTCACGCGCATCTATCTCTATCCTTTCCTTAGAAACTCAAGATTCCAGGATTATCGTCTCTATGTGTTTTATTTGGTCTCTTGGGCCTTCCCCCCCCCCCCCACTCTTTCAGTTTAAGGGCTTATGGGGGAATCACAGGTCACAATTCAGTATCGCACTACTCATAGATTCTATGATTCAGCTGCGAGGTTAACAAGGTTAATTGGGATTGTCATCCTGCTATCAAACAAGCCATCTCAGAAACAAGAGGGGTGACCTCACTGCCCAGCCCCCGAGCCAAGGGTTAAGCTCATCTTTTGTACCCTGAGGTCCCTGTTGATGAAACCATCTGATACCGGTGCAGTGTTGACACTCAAGCAGCAGCAGAGCCAGGAACGAAGACAGAGCTGTAGACTTTCCACCCCGCAGAGCAAATCAAGCCTGAGTGCTTTGGGGTGGAAGACTGGCTTGTAGAGTGGGGGTGACACTGTGCACTTAACCGGAGGAGGAACTCAGTTTGATGCCGTTGGAAAAGGTGCCAATGAAAATCTGATATGCAGGATGTATTTTCATTTGGATTGAAGCAGAGAGCAGAGTAGCATGTCTACCGGGCGTTGATCAATGGCTTTCTAACCTTGCCCAAGCAGGACAGAGTGTAGGTTAAAAAGCTAATGGCCAGAGAGACCTGTCTGCAGGCATGACAGTGAAGAAACTGTCCTGATGAAACTGCAGTGTCCCAAACAGCTCTCACCTGAATTGTAACCCATCAGCTCCCCTAATAAACCCTATACTCCTGAGAGTCACCTGTGAGTTTTGTGTGGTCATTGCTCAAATGAATTCCAGAACTCAGCTGAAAAGTAGAATGCTAGCGTAGGGGACGACTGATGGCAGATGAGGGGTCAAAAAGGACAGCGGGTGGAGTCGTGCCTTCTGGACCTCCTTTTTTCTCCAGGTATAAAGGATGCACCCCACCGATGGCTTCCCCTCTTGCTGGCCAAGAGCACCTTTTCCACCTCTTGGATGACTTGCTTTAAACCTAGCAGACTGGCAAAGTTAACCAGCAGGCAAAGTTCCCCATAACTCACCTGTCTGACCAACCAACCCTCAGGGTGTCATCAAGGTACCTTATTTGCTTTGTCAGCAAACTACCAAGTCTCCTTGGTGGGCCACAAACACCCACACTTGCAGTCCTGGCCAGACATTTGGTGGCAATTACAAAGGCTAGCTCATGGCATAATGGTTACATGTTATGCCACAGGTCAGTAGTTAGAAGCTGTGGAAGCCAAACCTTTACAAAACAGCGCCCGCCATTACAAGATGGCGCCTGGCCGCACCCTGACGCTTAGCCTGTAGGTGGTAAACAAGTAGCACTGCGCATGCTCGAGTATATCTGGTGATGCAATAGAGCCTCTGCACCAATCACATAGAGCCACGCCTAAAATAGGCTATAAAAGCTTTGGGTTTCTCCTCCT
>PVJH01016907.1:25116-49388 GCA_004026705.1 Nesogale talazaci | reverse complement strand
CCCCCCGCCCCCACCAGCAGAAGATCCAGAAGCGCGGCGGCTGCGGACAGTGAAGAACATCGCCGACCTGCGGCAGAATTTGGAGGAGACCATGTCCAGCTTGCGGGGAACTCAGGTTACACACAGGTGACTGACGCCCTACACCGCAACGCGACGTCCTTCCCCGACCAGCTGGTCACCTAGCCGGCTCCCCGCTTCTCGTGCGAAGGCGGCCGCTAGTTAGAGGACTTCGTTGCTAATGGAAGCCATAGCTTTAGTTCCCACAAAAGCTCCCGAGGCCCGCCTAAGGGGACTGTGGGGAGCAGACACTCGGGGACAGAGCTCCCCTGCCCCCCACACCCAGACACAGTAGACACAGGGTCTTGGAGACCCCCCTCAGACATCTCCTCTCTCGTGCTGTTGAAACAAGCAGGTGAACTAGATTCGACCTGCGGGGATGAAGTGAGTAACTGGGCTTCTTCCCCTGTCTGATACCCAACACCCAGGAATAGTCAGTCACGCACATGTGGAGATACGGAGGGCCGTGTGTGATGACTGAAATGGGACTTTGGTTGGAGGCAGCATCTCGGATTGCACTGGACGCTTTCATCAGGTGCCTGGCTCTGCTGAGCAGGAAGCAGCAGGAGTCTCCACCCCACTTCTTCTGGGGGTTTGGCAGGCTGTCAATGTGCAGGTTGCACTTGTCTTCCATCATCAAGGGAAAGTTGAACTCCCTCCCCCAGGCTCCCAGGGGGCCTTGGGTTCTTGGATTTGCATTTCTGTAATAGATAATGATAGCAGGGAAACTCGGGGATGTCTCTTCCCCCAGCTGGACCAAATCTGGGTTAAGGGTGGTGCGCTCTCTGGATAAAACCGGTTTGGAACCGAGGATCCTTTGCCAAGGAGAGCAAGCAATTCCCAGGACTGGAGGGAGACAAGCGGCTTGCAGCACCGAGCTGGCTCTCCCAAGGAAGAGTGGCTGGGGTTTGTGAGTCCGGCCAGCAGCTTCTCCTAAACCTTGAGGTGTTCGGACGTCACTTCATGGGTCACTGTAAGCAGCTGCAAAACTCCCGTCTTTGCACCTCAGTGACAGAAACGGACTCGTCACTTGGCTTGAACCTGCCCCTCGGTGGGCTGGGCTGGCGGCCTTCTCTTCCTCTCTGCTCAGTCCAGGAGCCCTGAAGTGGTTCTCAGAGGTGTTGGAGGTCTTGGGGACCAGAGCTCCTGCTCGATTTACCATGGCTCTCAAATGTAGACACTCACCAGCGGGACTAGACCAGTGATTCTCAGTGATTTTCTAAGGCCGTGACCCTTTCATGCAGTGCCTCTCGTGGGGGGGACCTCCCCAACCTTAGATTATTTTCGTTGCTACTTCATCACTGTCATTTTGCCTTTGTTATGAATCAGGCTATCCCTGTGAAAGGGTCATTCAACTCCCCAAGGGGTCGGGGCCCTCAGGTTGAGAACCATGGGTGTAGACTTTCTGCACTCAAAGATAAGTTGTTCTTTTGAACATCGAAACATCGGGAGGGGGGTGGGTGGCAGCAAGTGAGAATGCCAAGGCTTCTTGATATGAGGGGGTTGAGGATTTGGGGTGTGGTGCCAGGACGACCAAGGGGTGGCTCATCCTTTCTCCCTCCAGGGAAGGAGCAGTGGCAGGTGACAGTTTTAACCCCAGAGGTCTCCGTTCCACAATTCCTACTTGCTTTCCTGGACTGAAAATAGCAGCTCATCGATGGCGGGAACTGCATGCCATGTCTTAGGCAGGGGGCCCTGGTGGGCTACACATCCATCGAGCTGCTAACCACAAAGCCAGTGGTTTGACTCCACTAGTAGCTCCTTGGGAGAAAGATGAGGCCGTCGTCCCCTGTAACAATTTACCAGCCTCAGAAACCGAAAGGGCAGTTCTACTCTGTCCTGGGCGGTCAATAAGAGTCGGAATCCCATCTGTGGGCATTTAAGAATATGCAGCCTCCCGTCTTTTTGAAAGGGGGTAAAGCATCAGCAGCATGGGCTGTGCCAAAGAAACCAGGGTTAAGTGTATGGTCCGTGGCCTTGGTCACCCAGCGCTGTGCGACTGTCCCTGCTCCCAGTTTCCCCGGCTTTTCACCACCGAGCAGACCCCTGTCCCCATCAGGCAGTGTCTTCCCCACCTCTGGGCCTCAGCCAAGCTCGTTTTGAACAGAGGATGCACGGGGTTGGGGAAGGGGGGGGGGGTTGGGGGGGAGGGGGATGTTCTCAGTTGCCTCAGCCTGTCTTGTGTATGTGTGGCGCTTTGTGCTTTAAGCCGGTGACAGACCGTAAACAGAGGCCTGGCGTCTGACCGCGAGCTGGTTTCTTTCCCTTCTCATAGCACATTGGAAACCACCTTCGACACCAATGTCACCACGGAGGTCAGTGGGCGCAGCATCCTCAGCCTGACCACCAGGCCCACCCCGCTGTCCTGGAGGCTCGGCCAGTCCAGCCCCCGCCTGCAAGCAGGGGACGCCCCCTCCATGGGCAACGGCTATCCGCCTCGGGCCAACGCCAGCCGCTTCATCAACACGGAGCCCGGCCGCTACGGCTACTCCGCCCCGCTGAGAAGACAGCTGGCCACCAGGGGCAGCAGCGTCTGCCACGGGGACGGCTCGGACAAGGCAGGAGAGGAGCTGGAGCTGGAGGGCGTCAGCGTGGACGCCCCCGGCTACATGAGCGACGGGGACGTGCTGAGCAAGACCCTGCGGACGGACGACATCACAAGCGGGTAAGTCCAGGGGCCCTCCGTGTGCCTCGGAGCACCGGCTGGTCTCCCCCAGTGGCCAGTGGGGAGGGGGGAGGGGAGCCTGAAAAAAACCATGTCATGTCCCTGCCTTGAGGATGGACCCTTAGCATGGCCTGCGGCCTGCTCCATATATCAGTCCCTCATTCCTCTCCCCTCTCCCACCCCCTCTGCAGCCCTTACCCTCCCTCCCTCTTCTTCCTTCCGTCTTTCTTTCAACTCTTGCTTTTAATACGTTGTAAATTTCTGCTGTCTGGAATGGTTGCACAGGGAAATTGACTGGTTCTTTAACGGATCTGATTATCTCAGAGCATCATCTTATATGCTAGTCCATAAACCTGAAGCATGGCGCCGTGCACCTACTATTCAAACGACGTTGGATGCCATTTAAGCGGATTATTGAAGAGGCTGGAGATATCCAGTGTGCCTCAAGGTGGTCACTATCAACTCCCATTGTCCTGCTACCCCAAAGCCAGGCTTGTTGGGGGAGGGTTCTGTCTGCTGTATTACAAAATGTGCTTTATTGTCAGACCTGTCTGAAGCATACCTGTCCGGGGGGGATTTCTTTGGGTGTAGTATTAACAGCTCCCACTAGGTGGTGGCCTTGACACGCTCTAAGCTGTAGGTTCAGGTTGTCAAGGTGAGAAATGTCTTTTATTGGGTGGGGGCCTGCAGCCATGCTGAACCGGTCAGGGTTTACATTGCAGTGAATGCTTTGGGGAGCTTACGAGGTGTGTGTGTGTGTGTGTGTGTGTGTGTGTGTGTGTTTAAACATATGAGATAGCGCTTAGAGCAAGTGGAGATAAGCGGAGTGGAATGTAAGCAAACCACCCAATTGCTAAAACTGGAGATGCCTGTTCTGCCTCTGTGGCTCTTAATACAGACATTTGTCTTCCAGGTGAAGTTACTGACTCCTCCTGGTGGCGTGTTCTTGACCTCAGCCTTAGCGCCACATTCAAGGCATAGGCGGGCTTCATTGGGTTTTTGAGGCACCGAGTTCTGGGCAGGCAAGCCGCTTCATGTTCTAGGAAGAACATTTGCTTTTTCTTCCGGACATTTCAATGACATGGCTGCCAGCATTGGAGGGCTGGCTCTTTATTCGACACAACAGAACCGAACAAACAAATCCCCACTGAGGTCTTTGATACGATGGGAAGCAAGATTGTTGGCTTCTCCCACAGGCCAGGCTTGCCCCTTGCTAGCTGTGCGCCTGTTGTTCCATCCCACCGACTCGATTTCACTGCTGTAGGAGAACCGAGAGGCTTTCTGCTCCCTGGAGATTCAGTGTGAAACACCCTCTAGGGTCGCTGTGAGGCTGGACTGACTCAATGGCAGTGGATTTGAAGCTCAGACCGCCTTTCCCACCCTTACCTGCTAGTCTCTTCCTCTCTGAAGCCTCCCTTGATTCCATCCACGTCTGGCCAGGTGCTCGAGCTCCCGGCTTCTCAGTGTCCGCTCTGTAGTAGCATTGATCGCACGAGGTCCAAGGGATGACTCGGCTGCTCGGTGGCCTGTGGCACCTTCCATCTTACCCTCCTCCATGCCAAGAGATTTGGTTCAGGTTTCCCTGGTAGATGGGAGAGGGCTTGGGGGCGACAACGCCCCTGCCTGTAAGTCTCTCAGCATCCGTCCTTATCCGGGTGAAGACTTGCTTACTGTATAAGCCAACCCGAATATCAGCCAAGGCACCTAATTTTACCACAAAAGACGCATTACAACTGTTCGGAAAAAAACACTTCGTTTATACATGAGCATATACAGTACAGACTGTATGTTTCAGACCCTAAGACGCAACTGACCAGTTTTTAAAGCAGGAAAGCGAGAAAAATATATTCTGAACCAAATAGTACCAGTATACTAAAATGTCCTGAGGTGTCACACCTTTGGACCATAAGATGCACCCTCATTTTCCCCCCTCTTTGGGGGAGGAGGGAAAGTGCATTTGATGATCCAAAAAATACGGTCGTTGCACAGAAACCATAGCTCAGAGCTATGCGGCATTTCCCTGGAGTGCCTGAGACCTCTGAAAGGCCGGGATCTTAGGGAGTTCTCGGCAGGTTGGGGACCCGCCCTAGACCTGAGGCCTCAGGACACCCAGATTCCATTTCCTGCTCACAGTTAAAACACCCCAAAAGTGCATCCTCACACCTGATATTTCCAGTGGGTTCACCACAAGGCACCCTGATGGAGCGGAGTGGGTTTACCATCGGGCTGTTCACCACAAGGTGGGCAGTTCCCAGCCACCAGCTGCTCCCTGGGAAGAAGAGCAGGCTTTCTGCTTCTGTAAAGAGTGACCATCTTAGAACCCCACAGGGGGAGTTCTGCCCTGTCTTACAGGGTCACGGGCATTGGAGTGGACTTGGTGACAGTGAACTTTTGTTTTGTTTTGCTAACGTGGCGGGGGGGGGGGTGTTCTTCTCTTTGTGGGCTGTTCTATACATGGCACTGGCTGTTGTCAGGGGGGATGGTGCCTCCCTCCCCTACTGTGCCCTGTTCCTGGGCCCGGCGGTGGTCTGGTGGCACAGTGGTTAAGCGCTCAGCTGCTAACTGCAAAGTCGGTGGGTTGAACCCCCCTCGCGAGCTAGCCTGTGGAGAGTTCTGTGCACGCGTCCCAGGGATGCGATCCCAGGACTTAGCTATTCTTTCTTGGAGGGAGTCGGGTCACCCCGCCCCTTCCCACCTCATGGACGGGCTCCTGGTAGATGGCTCACCTCCAGCCTGGCAGGATGGCAAGATGGACCAGTCCCCTGCTAGGGTTTTGTACGACCTCCCTGCACAGCTTTGGGCACCTCATTTGCTCGAGTCCCATTCCCCAGCACACCATTACTTACTCTCCCTGACCACAGGGTCCTGGTGAGAAAGCCCATAGGAAGCTGCGCCTCAGACCACCCAGGCATGTCCCTTGTCCACAGGACTGCTGCTGACCCTGGCTCAGCTTTGTAGCAAGGGGACTCACGTCCTGGCTTGTGTCTATCTGTGTCACTTTTTGAGACCCAGGGGCCAACCCTGGTGGCCTTGGCCGCCGCATCTCTTCGTGCCCACTGTGGTCAGGTGGCATCTCAGTGCAGGCCTCCTTGCCCAGCCACCTCCTCATCGCCCATCATCCTCCTGTCTGCCAGGGAGGCTTCTGTCCATGCCACAAGGGAACCAGAGGGGCTCAGGCAGTAACCCCGGGACCTCCGGCAGCCATTCCTGCAGCTAGGACTGGGACCTGACTTGGCTGGGAAACCTTCTGCTGGATTCCCTAAAGGAAGAGCCAGTGAAACCTCTCTGCTGTGCCTGTCTTTCTCCAGCCCCTTCTTCCTCCCCATCATTCTTCAGGCCTGGGGAGAGGTGGGCTTTCTGCTCAGGTCTCCCTCATCAGCAACCCTGCCCATCTTCAGGCCTGGGGAAAGGGCCCCCCACTGCCCTGCAATGACCAGGCTGAGTCAGAGAAGCCAGAGGGAAGGAGCAGAGGAGCACAGCCCACTTGTTCCCGCTGCGCTTTCCAGAGTGGTCATCGTTCTGCTGTGAAACTTTTTTTTTAACCCCTTTTTCCTAATTACACAAGCGAAATATTATGAAACCCTTTCGTTGCACTGAGCTGCTAACCACAAGGTCAGCAGTTCAAATCCACCAGCTGAAAACACTACACACACACACACACACACACACACACACACAGACTCACACTCCGTGCGTGAATGATGAGGCTGTGTACTCCCGTAACGATCCAGTCTGCCCACTCCCTGGAGCTGTCTACCCCCTGTGGGCGTGTTCTGTGTGTCAACCTCGACTCCCTGGCAATGAGTGTGGGTGGTATTGCTCTTGTTCTGGAGTGTTCTGAGCAGCAAGTGGACATGGGTCTCACCGAAGGAGGAACAGCTCAGGGTATGAGGGGCCATCTGCCGTTGGGGGGACGAGGGGGGAAGACAGCGATGCCCTCTCTGTGGAGAGCAGTGCGGGGACACGGGAGGGGCCTGTGCTCTGTGAGTACGTGGAGACTCAGGACTCCACGAAGGACTCTTTCCCATCTGTGGTATGTTGCCTGCGGTCTTTCAGAACCGGACCTGGAGAGACCCTGCCGGCCTGTTGTTCCTGGCAAACTGATGATAGGAAAGGAATCCGAGAGTCTCTGAGCCAAAATGCGCTTTGGGGCCAAAATAAATTATTTTAGTTCAGGCTGCCCTGAGAGGTCTGGGTCCTGGCAGGTCCCCCCAGGGCGTGGCAGGCACCCCTGGGACTGAAGAGAAAAGCCTGTTGATCCAGGGTTGATCCAGGGGACATGCTTTTGCTTGGGGAATGCACAGGAGTCCCTAGAAGATGTCGAATTCCAGGTTGCCCATTGGCCACCATGGGCTGAGGCAGAGAGAACTACCTTGGAAAGGGAAAGACTGGGGTGGCCTGTGGGCCTTGGCCTTGTCCCTGGCCCCCCAGGCACTGTGAGGGCTGACCCCCGCACAGCAAGGCAGAATGAACCATGCCAGCCCTGCTTCCTGCCCAGGATCCACAGGGCTCCCAAGAATCAGACTTTAGATCTAGGTTCACCAGGTCTTTATTCCTGGTGCCCTTCATCTGAAGGCTCTGCCGAGACTCATTCCTCAGACCTCTGCTGGCAGGGGCACTGGCTGAAGTCACACTCCGGTCTCCGGCGGGGGAAGAGAATCCCACGCCCCACTAAGGCCCCGCTCCGGATCTCACCACGCTCACACATTACACATCCTACTGCGGCTCCAAGGTGGCGTGGGAGGCCAGGGAAGCCCGAAGGTGAGCGACAGGGTGGGTCGGGTCCCCGCCTTGGGGCCTCCCCGCTCTCCTGCTCCTTCACCTATGACGACGACGACGACGACGATGGGTCTTCAGAAACCAGAAGTCCTTTCCCCACCTGATGTTCCCGAAGTGTTCCCTATCCCCGGCACACTCTCATAAGCTCTCTGGATAGAGGCAGCAGGCACAGAGCTGGGCAGGGCCAGTTCAGTGTCCCCCCAAGTGTTGCAGAAGGAGTGACAGTGTTCCGCTCCCCAGGGTCCAGTTGATGGATGGCTCTGACTATCAATCTCTGTGGTTGCTGATGGCTGGACTCGTCTTCCATCCATCCTGAGCCCACTTGATGGATTTGTGGAGTGCAGGAGGTCTGCCAGCCCTAATCCGCAGCCAGAGAGGCAGCTTGATCAGAGGAGACAGAACAATTGTGTCCAAGCACACCAGTAGGGGCTGGGGGACTCTTCCATTCCCCAATCACTGTGGGCAGAGACCCAGGCACAGCAGTCCAGGCCACCCCTCCTGGCTAGCAGTCAAGGCATGGGACTAGAGGAAAGTGGGGGGGGGGGGGTAGGTAATCTGGTCTTCTTGGGGCATTGGGCTGAGAGCCCTGAGTTCTTGGCAGTTTCCAAGCATGGTTTGAAGTTGGGGCCCTGTGTCTTCCCCTGGAAGAATCTTAAGACTCCAGAGAGTATTAACGGCTGTGATTGGTCAGATGGGGACTGGCCCCCTGGCCTTTCTCCTGGGCTACCTCTGGGCAGATTCAAACCACTAACCTTTCTGCTCATGGCTAAGCACTTGACTCTGTGCCACCCAGGGTGGCAGTCCTTTAGGGACCGTGGCCCCTTCCAAGTGGCTGTGGTAATAGTACAGATGAACAGTAAGCTGAAATGACGGAAATCGGTGTTCTTCAAAGACTGAGATCGGGCCGGCACAGGCTGCCAGCACTCAGTCCATTGTATGCAAGTCCACCAAGTCCCGCTTTGTGAGGACCGAGGGAGGCAGCAGGCAGTGAGCTAGCGCCACTCCCAGGATGAACGTGGGAAATCAGACCCTCCCAGCACCCCTGGCCAGCAGCCGCTGTGTGGCAACTGAGAGCCTGCTGTGGCTAATCAGGCTTAGCACGCTCTCCTTCCCCGCCGGCTGTTCTGTCTGCTGCCTGGTCAGAACAGACTCCCCGCCCTGCACACAGGCGCGTCCGGTGTAAGGTGAGATCCGGCATCTGGTCCTTACTTAGATCTCCCCGGGCCTATTCATCAGCACTGCCAGACACTGTACCCTGACTCAGGCTGACAAATATTTAGCAAGTGTCTCCTTGGTACCAGACCTGTGACTGCATCCTAGGGTTTGCCACGCAAGAGGTTTGCTCCAGGTGCTGCTTGATGCCTGGGGCTTATTCTCAGAACCCTTCATGGCGTGAAGGGTTTGTGCTAGACTGCTGGCACCGTCGGGTCAGCAATCAGCTGCTAATCACAAGGAAGGCAGTTCAAGCCCACCAGCCACTTTGTGGCAGAAAGATTAGGCTGACTGCCCCTGTCACATTTGGTTCTAGGAGGTGGCTCACGGTTTGAAACCACGTCCTGTGGTGGTGCTGAGAAACAGCTGGTCCAGTGCCTTTCTGAGACGACCATGCCTTATGGAAATAGAAAACCTCATCTTTCCCCTGCAGATGGACTGTTGGTTAGCAGCTCCACGAGTAACCCCTAAGTCACTAAGACTCCTTTGGAAGAACTCCTTAGTGCCTGGCTCTTCAACAGATGGCCACCAAGAGGATCCTGTAGAACGGGCTTGACGCTGTAACAGGTGGAATCAGTGCAAGGCAATGGGTTTACACAGTTTGGGGCTCAAGGTCAGTGCTGGGAGCCCATCAGCCGCTCCTCAGGAGAAAGACAAGGCTGTCTCTCCCAGCAAAGATTTACAGCCTCGAAAGCTGAAGGGGGCGGGGCACCTCAGCCCTGCAGGGTCACAGTGAGCCTGGCGGCTGTGAGTTGGGGGTTGTGAGTTGGGGGTTGTGCTGGTCGAAGGTCCTCAAGCACATGCAGCAGCACAGCTCTGTGGCAGCTCGGGAATGGCAGCTCCATAGCCTATGGGATGCCCCATTTCAACCCTGGATGTAGAGGTCACTATATTACTAGTAGGGAAAACGAAGATCCAGTGGGATTGTTACTGTTTTGTTCTTTTTATTGTTGTTACTGTTGATTTGTGGGTGTGTGTTTTTAACCCATGAAAGAGCAGAAAAGGAGGTGGGTGGCGGATGATCCCAGTCCACGGTCTTGATGCTGTGTGATTTGGCAAGGGGGGATCCCAATGCCCCACTCTCTTGGCCGTGCTCCCCGCTGTGGTCCTGTGGGGCCCCCGTCTTTGGGGGAGCACACCCATCTGTCCCTCTCAGTGCCTCCTTGGCTTTGCAGCCTCCCTCAGACTGGGAGGCCTTGCGCGTCACGGACCGTCCCTGCATGTTTCTGGGACGCGTGGCCAGTCTCACCTTCAGCAGAGTCCTGGAGTAATGTCACTTGTCAGCACACAGACTGCTAGGCGGCGGTGGCAGCGGCTGCGGGGTGGTTGGGCAGATTTACGGCGGCAGGGCGGGGGCCCACCGAGTTCGAGTGGAGGTAAAGGGAAAACACTTGGATGAGTGTGCTGGCCCTGAGACAGGAAGCCCATGTTGGAAGACTCAGGGAAGCAGGCCGACGCAGCTGGACTCAGATCAAGAGAAGAGAAGAAGCGCCGGTTGTGTTGGGACGTCCTGAGCCTCCTGTCAGCGCCTCTGGAGGCCTCGTGGAAGAGAAGGCGGTTTGGACTGGGAGCCAGGAGGCCTGGCTGCCCATCTCATCCTTTGCCGCCGCCGCCAGTGCTGCGTGACTCATGGGGAGATGCCTGCCCTTTCCGAGCCCGTGCTGACCCTAGTCGGCTGGTGGCCTCCTGTCTCAGTTTCCTGAGGTGCGCTAACAAGGTGCCCCATGCCGAGCAGCTCCTGGGAACCAGCAGGCCCCGGGGCGCTGCCACATCCCCTTGGCTTCAGCTGCAGCCTCCGTGATGTCCGTGCATGATCACCCATTATCACCCACTAGAAGGAGCAAGGCAGGTGGTACTAGGCCTCGCTCCACTCCAGCAGGATTTCCCTTCATCGCACTGATGACGTCTTCAAAGATCCAGCGGCATCCCCGGGTGAAGGGGCTGAGGCGTCAGTGAATCTTAAGCTTTCATCCTGCCCCCTGGCTTTCTGGTGAGGAGGGAAGGCGGCGGTATCCATCACGTACTGGGCACACGCAGAACCACTGCACTTCCCCTTCACTTTCCTGGCATGGTTTCATCTGTTTGCTTTTCCAGCTCTGTGCCCTCAGCACGTCATGCCGAGCACATGGTCCAAACCGCTCCCGGTGGTCACAGTGGAACTGTAAGCAAGCCGGCTTGACTGGTGAGAACGAGCTTTCTGAGGCCGGAGGCGGCCCTCCTCCTGGGTCTCCAGACAGGAAGAGCAACGTTTCAGCCTGGATACACATCTGTAGGGGGGCTCAAAGCTGGTTACCCCAAAATATGCGTGGTAAATCCGAACTCCTCCGCCGGTGGTTATGGTCTCATTGGGGACTGTGCTGGCTTTGTTAAAAGGAGCCCTGCTGGCATAGTAGTGGGCTATGCGTTGGGTTACTAACTGTGAGGTCAGCAGTTCGAAACCACCAGATGCTCCCAGGGAGAAAGCCAGGTGACTGTCCCTGAAGTGCATATGGGGCAGATCTACCCTGTCCCTCTAAGGGTCCACGTTGAATGTGCTTGTTTGTGTTCCGTTTTGTCTCTGTGAGTGAGACAGGGCTAGCAGAGGGCGTGCTGGAAGGCGACATGAGATGAAACTGCAGCAAGTGAAGAAGCAGTGGGGAGAGAGAAGTGCTGAGTGCCATGGTGGTGACTCAGGCGCAGACGCTCAAGGAGACAAGGACCTTTCTGCAGAGTCAGCGGAGGGAGGGAGGGACAGAGAATGAACCCCCAAGGCGGCACCCTGAGCTCAGACTTCTAAACCAGCTCACTTACGAGACAATAAATTTCTGTTATTAAAACCATCTACTGAGGGCTGAGCCCCGGTGGCATAGTGGTTGTGCGCAGGACTGCGGCCCACTGGAATGGAGTTTCAATTCCAGCAGTGGGGCTGGGCCTCCTACTCCCACCACCAGAGAGCAGCGATGCCAAAAAAAAAAAAAATCTACTGAGATAGCAGCCCTAGATCATGGCATAGCTGCCCCCCTGGGGTACGCCCACAGATGGAGGCTACATGGCTTGAAAGAACCAGTGCCCGCCTTCCGGGGCGCCCAAGCTCATGGTGAGAAATCTCTTCTGAGATATGAGGGTTTGTGACCCAGCCCTTCTTCCCTTCTTAATCCTGAAATCACTACAGGAAGACGGAGTTTAAGGAGAGGCCCTAGTCTGTCTCTGGAGTCTCCAGTGATCAAGCAAACCTACATTCATTGCTTAAGGAAGGGGTGGATGCATCTATGGTTATCTCCCCTGCATCTTCACAGCCTATGTGCCAGTTCCCAGAGCTCTGTGCATGCCACGGCCCTGGGATCGACTTTGAAATTTGAAAGCACCCGCCATGGAGCGGTGAAGGTTAAGGATGAGGCCAGCCTCGGTGGTTGGAAGCGGGGGACAGAGTCTGCAGCGCTGGCTCTGCAGGTGAGGGACAGAGAAGTCCACTGATGGCACCAGTTAGCACGCCTCGTTTGGGCGTTGCGTCCTTCCGAATAGCCTGGCGGCTCATGGGAAGAGTTCTTCTGTCATTCAGAAAACATGGTGGATCCCAGGAAGAATTCTCGCTCTCCACTCCAGGGGCCTGACTCGACCTCCAGCCAGTCCTCACCTGTCTGGAGAGGCTTGAGTCCTGCTGAAGCTAGCAGGCTCAGAGGCTTCTGCAGAACTTCCAGGTCAGGAGCCCTGGTGGCATCGTCCGAGAAGTGCCAGGCTGCTAACAAACCAAGGTTGGTCATCCAAACGCATCACCCATCTACGGGAGAACGATGAGGCTGTCTCATCGTTCTCATTGCATCGTTCGATGCACCGGGAAGGATGCCCAAATCCATGGGAACCCCATAGGAGGTGCTCTCAAGGGAGAAGACTCAGGGCAGTGGGTTGACTGGTTGGTCCAGAAGAAGACGGGCTTGGTGACGGACCATGCTTCTGAGACCAGCCAATGAGCATCAGACCCCAGTCTGCAGCTGGCCTAGGATGGATCTTCTCGACTGTCTGGGGGGCGCACAAGGCCAATCCCCATGAGGCCAGGGCTGACAGTGGCAACGAACGACAAGAACGGATGGCACTCGTGTCTTCACTGCATCTCAGTCCTTTCCTTCATGCCCATCCTTGGAGAGATAGTGCTGGTCCTGCACCTCCTTTTTACAGTTGAGGCCATTGGAGTTTGGAGAGGTTGTCATGTGACCAAATCATCCAAATAACTGCTGGAACCCAGCATCCAATGAGAAGCCCGTGTTTCCAGGCACCCTGCAGGCGGGCTGGACCCCAGGCCTTGAATATAGGGAAGGTAAGATCAGAAGGAGCCCTCGTGGGGTAGTGGTACTGCATTGGGCTGCTAACTGCAAGTTTGGCAGTTCGAAACCACCAGCTGCTCCCTGAGAGAAAGATGGGGCTTTACTCCTGTGCAGAGTGGCAGTCTCAGAAGCCCACAGGGGCAGTCCTACCTTGCCTGTGGGTTGCTGAGTCGGCATTTTCTGAATGGCATGAGTTTGGTGGGCTGCTTTTTGTTTGTCTGTTTTTTAAATTTCAGACCCAGGGCCCTGGTAGGCGCCCGGTGGCTAGCCCAAAGGTGTGCTCCTGGAAAGGTGATGGCCCACTCACCCTCTGGGGCAGTTCAGCAGACACCTGGGCCGCCCACCTGGACCCCTGTTGAATGGGAAAGCCTCTGGGTGGCCCCGTCCGGGACCAGGAAGGAGATCTGGCGGCAGGGTTCAGCGACTGAGATGGATCGCCGAGCTGCATGGGACGGAGAACCTGGGTGAAGGCTGTGGGCCGGGCCAGGGGGGCAGAGAGCCTGATTCCAGGTTTAACTTCCATTGAATGTCCCGGCTGTGTATCATAGCCTCAGAAACACTTGTGTCAACACCCCCAGGTGCTGCTGCAGAGAGTGAGCGATCCAGGAGACAGAGAGAGAGTTGAAAAAGTGAAAAGGGGCCAGGCAGCCCGAGGCGGGAGCGTTCAGATCCTGAGCCCATCTTGCACAGAGATTTACCCAAGCGCCTCCCCGCCCTCGCAAGGCTTCCTGTTGCTCCACTTCGGGAAAGCGGGCATTCCACTCACCCACAGGTTCCAGCTTGGTAGATCCAATACCCATGTTACCCTGAGGAAATTCTATCCCCCTCGGCCCATCCGCCCACTGCCAGCCCAAGCCAAACACACAGTTACACACGCAGCACTGCCAGCACCCCGGTCTCAGATCTGTCCAGGCAGAGCTCTGTGGGTGAGTGGCTTTTACCCTCCTCTGTGGGAGCTGGTCGTTAAAACCGCTCAGCCATCAAGGACAAAGGGAGGCCAGGAGGGAGGGAGGACAGACAGCACAGAGAGAGGACAGCTCACAGGCAGACTCTCCTCGCTGTGCTCAGGCTGGTGGTCTGTTTTCGAAGTTGACCCAAACTGCAGTGGAGTGGAGTAAACCGTTAACCAGCAGGTGGGGGGGGGGGGGGGGGGGGGGGGGGGGGGGGGGGGGGGGGGGGGGGGGGGGGGGGGGGGGCGGCGGTGAGCTGCTGGGATTAGCTGGCTGCAGGCCCTGCAGCCAGTCCCTCGAGGCATAAAGTTTCCCAAGAGCTGTTCCTCATGATGGAGTCAGGGCAGAGTCTCTCGAAAGACCGGGTGATGCATGCAGGACTCTTCCTCCCTAATCTCCCCCTCCCCAACCTCCCACTGTCCCGGTGAGGGCACAGGACTGGGAGGACCGGTCATTTGCCCAAGGTGAGTGGCTGACTAGTTATGGAGCCAAGACCCAAACGCAGGCCATCTGATCTCTCAACTTTAGGGTTCTCACAGGCGTCCCGGACATGTCTCTGAACTGGAATTCCTCTCCATACCCCCGAATCTGTCTCTCTCACCCTGTTTTCCCACCACCCCCTTTGCCCATCATGGGAACCCAGAAAGAGTCTCAGGAAGGGCTCTTTGGTTTTCTGTCCGTGGCTCTCACAGAGTCTGATGGGCTGTCTGAAGCAAACGCCTTTGCCCTGGGTCCTCTCTGGCCTCCTGGTCCCCACTCCACCAACGTGGGAACTGAGGGTGAGAGAAATCACCTGTGCAGGGGATCGGGTTGCCACTGAAGGGGGCGGCCGGTTTGGTGCACCTGAGGGGTCAGCTGTTATGATCCATCCTTCTCTGGGTCTCAGAGAACTCGGAACCAGCTAACTACGGCTGGAGGAGGAGGGGCCACCACGTATCTGTTAGCAGCTTCATCGTAGCGAGTGTCCGCGTGGCTGGACAGTCTTTGTGCAGACTTGTCCAGGCAAAGGATACCAGGTTATGAAAAGCTCAACCATGGGAAGCGAGTGAAGGGACACATTGAACAGTGTACGATATGAAAAAGTAATGACAATTTGTAAATTATTAAGGGTTCGGGCTGAGCCCCGGTGGCGTAGTGGTTGTGCACGGGACTGCGGCCCACTGGGACGGAGGTTCAATTCCAGCAGTGGGGCTGGGCCTCCTACTCCCACCACGGAGAGCAGTGATGCCCCCCCCAAAAAAAAAAAAAAAAAGAAAAGAAAATTATTAAGGGTTCATGGGGAAGGGGGAGGGAGGGGAAATATGGGGAGCTGGTACTGGAGGCGTGAATGGAGGGGAGGGTGTTTTTTTTGTTTGTTTTGTTTTTTGGGGGGGGCATCACTGCCCTCAGGTGGTGGGAGTAGGAGGCCCAGCCTTTGCGGGGAGGGTGTTTTGAGAGTCATGATGGCAACAAGTGGGCAAATGTGGCCTGCATACAGTTGATGTATGTGTGGATCGTGACGGGAGTTGTATGAGCCCCCAAGAAAATGATTTATAAAAAAAAAAATTTTGCTGAGCCCCGGTGGCGTAGTGGTTGTGCGCGGGACTGCGGCCCACTGGGATGGAGGTTCAATTCCAGCTCCACAGGGGCAAAGGATGGGCTTCCTACTCCCACCACCAGGGCAATGATGCCCTAAAACCAAAAAAAAAAAAAAAAAAAAAAAATTTAAGGAAGGGGAGTAGCTCCCACGACCACCAGAGGGCAGTGATGCCCCCCAAAAAACAATAATAAATAAATAAATAAATAAATGGGGAAAGGGGAGCTGATACCAAGGGTTCAAGTAGAAAATATTTGGAAATGAATATGGCAACGTATACAAATATGTTTGATACAAATGATGGATTGAGTGTTATAATAGTTATAAGAGCCCCCAATAAAATCATTGAAAAGAATAAAGAAAAAAAGGAAAGCTCAACCACCAAAACCTCACAGAATCTCTGGAAGAAATTAGATGCATCTGGTGTGGAAAAGCGAGGCCATAAGCTCCCAGGTACCCTGCTTGGACTGCAGGTAGGCGTTAAACTTGTGTTTCCCTAAAAGCCACGTTGGCTGGTGTGGAGGCAATGGCTACCCATGACGACCCTCTAGGACTGGTGGAACCGTCCCCGTGGGTGTCGGAGGTGGTGACTGCTTATGGACGTGGAGGGCTGACTTTTCACAGCACGCTGCCAACAGGACTCCCCCTGGAATTCCCCTGGACGCCTACCCATCGCCTCTTATCTGCCCGAAAACATTGGAACAAGCTGACGAGGAAAGAGGCCCAGAGGCTCCCCCTTCTTGAGTCCCAGTAACATCTGACAGGGTCATGAATGCGCTTGCCACCGCACAGGTAGCAAGGCATCCGAGTCTGCTGTCGGCAGCCAAGGTGGTCTTGATGCGACCCCAAGGCCAGAGCTAGGGCTCCCTCCTGCGCTCCAGGAGGACTCCAGCTGCTGCTGGCTGCCCCTGCCCCTGCCTGGATCCCGGGTCTCTGCTGCTCCTGCGTCAGCCACAGGTGCACGTTGGCCTGGGACCTGGGTTACGTGACTTCTGGGTGTTCTTGCCCAATCCCCGAGCTTCTCCCCCAGCCCCAGCAACTGCCTTGCTAAGTGAGAAGGGCCTGTGTCGCCCCCCCATTGATGCGCCACACTGCCCCTATGGCTTTCCACCCAGGCCCCTCCATGTACAAACTGACGGGGCCAAGAGTCTATCTGTTACCTTGAGCTGCCACGTCGACTCCCCCGTTGGTGAAAGCCATGGACCACGGAAAATGTGGCCCCAGACCCGGGAAAGCGCCTGGATCTCCGCTGCAGGAGGCCCGAGGTCGGCACCCATGTCGTTCCCAACACGGTGGGCTTGCTGCTCAAGCCAGGTTGTCCCTGGGAGGGCACTTGTTGCTTCTTCCTGAGGTGGAATCTTTCCTTATCTGCTTCCACGGCCATGAAGACCCCATCCCCTGCCCCTTTCTTCCGGCTACCAAATCCTCCAAGACCTCTGCTCAGCGTCCACTTCTTTCTGGGAGTCCCGCTCGGCCCCTCGTCGGTAACACGGCATGAGCTCCAACAGCGTCCCGTGTGTGGCTCACCCCAAACCCTGGTGCCATGGAGTCGTCTCGAACTCTCACAGCAGCTGATTCAATGTGTGGTGGCCAGATGCTGCCCCCTCCGAGCTTGGACAGCCTGGACGGCTGCGGCGCTTCCCGAAACCCCCCAGACAAGCCAGGAGGAGGCCTCTGGGAGACGAGCTGGCACCTTCCTCCTGCAGGTGCCCTGGAACACCTGGGCATTTCGCTCACCTGCCGTGCAAGGACAACCACGTGTGAAACTTGCCAGAGCGCCAGCCTGGACTCCCCCCAGCGTGGGTAGCAGCTGAGGTGGCCACCTGGGGGTGTCTACCTGTAACCAGGGCAGCCGGAGCCATCGTCTTCAGGGACCACACGCTCCTCACTGCGCCCGTGAACCCGCGGAGGCTGTCTGAAAAGGGAGCGTGTGTGGTGGGACATGTTCCGGCTGGGAGTGGTCCCAGAAACCGCAGGGCCAACAAGACAGGGTGGTGAGTGTCCTGACTGTGTGGGAGGGAGGACAAGGACGGCGGCTCTTCCAAAATGATTGCTGTGTGCCCGTGAGTGCATTTCAACTCACAGGGACTCCCACCCCCACCCCAGGGCAGGGTAGACAGTCAGGTGGCCCCACAGGGTTGTCCAGCGTGTCTCCTGGTTCTGGGGGCAGAACACCAGCTTCTTTCTGGTGGGTTCGAGCCACCAGCCTCACGGTTAGCAGTGGAGAGCTTCCCCTTGGGCTCACCACGGCTCCTTTACCCAGGGAGATGGCATCTGACCATGGGACCACTCTGGGACCCATGTGCTGCCCACAAGACTCTGCAGTCTAGCCCTGCTCACCCCTGACCACCTTTCCACTGTTGGCTTCCAATGGCGAGGTGGTTCTGAGGCTGTATCCAAGGTCGTGAGTTGATTGAGTTGTGTTTAGAAGAACCGCATGGTGTTCGTACACGCTGCCCAAGCCTGGGGCTGGCTGGAGAAACCATCAAAGCCCGCTGTCAACCCCAGGCCTTCCCCCTTCAGAGGGTGCAAACTCACATTCACGGACTTTACCTTACACGGTGAGAGTGTCATTGCATGAAGGTGACTCACTTTGAGGGACTCTGGAGGGTGATCGAGCTCTCCCATCCAGGTATCGACAGTTTTAAAAAATAATTTTAGGGCTGAGCCCCGGTGGCGTAGTGGTTGTGCATGGGACTGCGGCCCACTGGGATGGAGGTTCGATTCCAGCTCCACAGAGCAAAGGCTGGGCCTCCTACTCCCACCACCTGAGGGCAGTGATGCCCCCCCCAAAAAATCATTTTAGGGCTGAGCCCCAGTGACGTAGTGGTTGAGTGCAGGACTGCAGCCCACTGACTTGGCAGTTCAAATCCAGCAGCAGCTCTTCAGGAGCAAGGCTAGGTCTCCCACTTGCACCAGAGGGCAGTGATGCCCCCCCAAAAATCATTTTATTGGGGGCTCCTACAGTTCCTATCACAATTCATACATCCAGCCATTGTACCAAGCACATTTGTACGTATGTTACCATCATCCTTTTCAAAACATTTTATTTCTCCTTGAGCCCTTGGTATCAGCTCATTTCCCCTCTCCCCCACCCTCCCTACCTCATGAACCCTTGATAATTTACAAAAAAAATTAAAAATCAAAGATCATGTTTTACACTGTCTGCTGTCTCCCTTCACCCACTTTTCTGTTGTTCCTCTCCCTGGGAGGAGTTTATATGTAGATCATTGTAATCTGTTCCCCCTATTTCCCCCCCCTCCACATTTCCCTTAGCCTCTTGGCATCACTACTCTCATTATTAGTCCTAAGTGGTTTCTCTGTCCTGGGTTCCCTGTGCTGCAAATTAGTGGAATTGTAAGATAGGATTGGGGTCATGATGGGGGTGGGGGGGAGAGGAAGCATTAAAGAACTAGAGGAAAGTTGTATGTTTTGTTGGTGCTATACTGCACCCTGACTGGCTTGTCTCTTCCTTGTTGACCTTTTATAAGGGCATGTCCGGTTGTCTACAGATGAGCTTTGGGTCTCCGCTCCACCCTCCCCCTTAATCACATTGATAGGATTTCTTTGTTTCTGGGTCTTTGATGCCTGATTCCTGGTCCTATCAACACCTCAGGATCACACAGGCTGGTGTGCTTCTTCCATGTGGGCTTGGTTGTTTCTCAGCTAGATGGCCGCTTGTTTATCTTCCAGGCATCAAAACTTGAGGCAGTGTTTCTGACAGACAAATTACGACTCTCGGGGAGGGCGTGACCCATGTGCCCCGCCGAGCACCGAGTGCATGTTTGCAGAGTGGAGTGCCACAGTGGAACGGGGCTCCGTTCCCGGATGATGCAGGTCTGTGCTGAGGTCTGAGAATTCCTGGCTGTCATTCAATCTCCTCTCACCATCTGCTTCATTCCAGGAAAGAGCTTAAAGGGGCTTTGTCTAGAAAACTGTCTCCCCTGTGTCAGGATGTGTTTCATCTTTCAGTCGGTGGACAGAAAGCTTCCTGCTGGTGCTAGAAATATTCACAGTGACTCCACGCTGACAATTGAACCACAGTCAAAAGAGCCCGGGCTAGGCTGGATTCCAGACGCGCGCCCCGTCAGACTTTCAATGCGCGCGGCCTTTCCTCAGGAGGGTGTGCTGTGCCAGCTCCCATATTTTAAACAAACATCGCACTAGACCGTAATTCAATTTCCGTGTATGTGTGTTTATTTAAATAGGGGTGATAAGTACATTATTTTTATAATCCTACCTCTCGGGGTGCTTCCCTGTGCTTTTATTAGCAATGTTCTGTTTTTATCTTAAACTGCTTGTAGAGCGGATCTACGTAGAGCTCCTTAGGCAAGTGGAACCGAAATGCTCTGGGCATGAGGGTGCCATGGGATGTTGAGACTCGTGGGGCATGGTAAGGGCTCCCCTTGCAGGACTGGCCTCACGCGCTCAGTCTCACTTCCATCGGGTGTCTGGAGAGCACCCGCCTGAAGCAGAGGTGAGACCTGTCTGTGTTCGCATCCAGAATGGCGGACCGTGTGTGCCTGCTGCTGACCCTGTTCATGGCAAAGGCAGACAGTGGCCTACCGTGCAGACGTCACTACAGGATACGTTGAAAGGACCAGGTCTCCAGGATCCACATCTGCCCTGCTCCAGGAGAGGGGCTGCTGGCATAGCCCGGACATCTGTGAGCTGCTCAAAGCAGATGCAGACATGGCCCTTGTGTGCGATGGGGCCGTGTCATCTCCTCGTTTCTCATCAACCAAACCAAGCTCACCAAGCTCACTGCCATCGAGCCCATGGGATCCTGTAGGACAGGGTAGAACTGCCCCCTGAGTTTCCCAGACTGTTACTCTCTTTGTTTTATAATCTTTTTTTTTGAGGGGGGGGTCTCTTACAGCTCTTATAGCAATTCATACATTCATTTGTGGGTATGTTGCCATCATCTTTTTAAAAGCATTTTCTTTCTCTTTGAGCCTTTGGTATCAGCTCCTCGTTTTTTTTCTTCCCTCCCTCATGAACCCTTGGTCATTTATAAATTAGGATTGTTTTCATATCTTACATCGACCACTGTCTCCCTTCACCCACGTTTCTGTCATTTGTCCCCCTAAAGGGAGTGATTACACGTCGGTGATTGTAATTGGCTCCCCCTTTCTCCCCGACCCCCATGGTATCGCTTCTCCCATTACTCCCCTTATTGATCCTGAGGGTTCATCTCTCCTGGGTTCCCTGTGTGTCCAGGGGTCTCATCTGTACCCATGTACATGCTTTGCTCTAGCCGGATTGGTGAGGTGGTGTTGGGGTCATGAGAGTGGCGGGGAGGAAGCATGAAAGAACGAGAGACGTGTTGTCTGGTTCGAGGCTGACGGTGAGCCTTGATGGGAGTGGAAAGCCTTCTCTTTGGCAGCGTCGCTGCTGATCTTGCAGTCGACAGCGCAGCTCTAAACCCCCACAGCACCAGGGCTCCTCGCGGTGGCCCCTCATTTCAGAAAAGCTAGTGATGTCTGTAGAGAGGGTAAAAGCAAACCACCCCTGTCGAGCTGTGCCTGCCTCCCGGCTACGACACTGTACTTGGGAGTAGAACTGCCCTCCGCTGGGATATCTCCACTGACCTCTTCAGAAGCAGGTTCTCGGGCCTTGTCTTCGATCGACAGTCTCCAGTGCCAGCACCCAGGGGCCCTCGGCTTTAACAACAACTCTGGGGTGGTTGTTGGTGGCTGTGGAAGTGATGCCCTTGCAGGCTCCCCCATATGTGCAGCAGAGACTGGGCTGTAAGCCTCCCAGAGTGGGTCTCCCAGGCCTGCCTTCCAAGGAGCCTCCATGGATTCAGACCTCCAACCTTTCACCTCCTTGTCCTGTGCTTAACCCAGTGCACCACACTGGGATGGCCTGCTTCAGATGCCCCCAAAGAAATACATGCGCACCATCACAAGAAAGAAACAAAGGGGGGAGGATGTAAAAACGAGCACCCCATTGCAGCAGAGTCAATTTGAAAAGGGGGGGGGGTTCTCTAAATTGTTTTTGGTTTTCTAAAAAGCATGAGCTTGTTTCTCTGTTACACCTCGTACGCATTTCTCAGTTACCCGTGTGCTACTTGACCACTGAGACAGTATGGCCAGTGTGAAACAGGCAGCAACCTCCCCGCTGGTGGGTTGATTCTGAGGCACAATGCCCCCTAGGAGAGAGGGGGGCCGCCCCTTTGAGTTTCCAAGACTACGAGGGCCTTGACAAGTGCAGCAAACCTCAACTTTCTCCCAAGGAGCAAACTGAGGACCTGATCGCTCGAAACCCCGTGTATAACCTGCTATGTCACTGGGGCTCCAAGGGGGGCAGGGGGGACTTTAAAAGGCTGTGAAGAGAAGTGGATGTGAATAGAAGCACTTCTATATTTTCCCTCTGGCTCATTTGTGCTGCCTACAGTTGCCTGAGACCAAAGCGCCTCTGTCCTCAATGTGCTTAGGAATCACTTATAGATTTTGTGGATTGTGTTCTTTAATTCTTCTCTGTGGTTGTTGTTGAGTTTCTTTCAAGTTCCAGCCTTCATTCAAAGTGTGGCGTTTTAAAGGCTCTGACTTACTGGGACTGGGCTGGCTGGTTCTCTTTCCGGTTCCGTTCTGTTTTGATTTATGTGTGTGGGTGCTCTTTCCTGGGGTGCGTTGGTACGTGTGATGATTACGGCCTTTTGCCCGACTGACCCTTTAATCATTATATAATGTTCTTCCTTGTTGGCTAGGCTGGCGTTCGCCTTCAAATCTATTTTATTAGAGGTCAATATTGCTGGCCCTGCTCTATTTGTATTCCTATTTGCTTGATTTTGTTCCCCTCCTCTGATCTTGGAGATCTGATTCAGTAGGTCTGGGGCCCTGGGGCCCTGCATTTCTAACGAGCTCCCAGGGGACGCTGAAGCTCCTGGCTGCTGAACTGCACTGTGAGCAGCAGGTGCGTGCCAAGGGGAGGAGCCTACGTTAAGTCTAGTGCAAGCAGCACCGTCCTTGGCAGCTCTTCTGCACCAAGCTGTAGGAACCACAAGTGCCTAACGTCTGCGCTGCTGCTTTGGCCTACGGGGGTCCTCTGGGACCCTCTGGATCCTCTTTTTCGCAGGTCTGCCTCTGCTCGCATTGCCCGCTGGAGCTGGGCACTTATCTGACTGGCTTAGCAACGTCTTTGTCGTGTTCCCCAGAGAGGTGTGCTCCGCTGACTGGGGCTGGCCAGGGCAGGCTCCAGACCTGCTGGGCGGCAGCCACGTTGCTGCCAGACAGAGGACTGAGCCCTCCATCCTCTTACCTCGCCACCCAGGCCAGTGATGGAAGAAGAACCAGGAGCGGGCTTGGTGCCCTGTGAGCTGTGACCTTTCTCGTCGGTGGTCGCTGAAGGACCCTCCCCAAAGGGATGTCTGTCTGCCAGGGTCATCTTCTCCACCCTGGGACCAGGGGGCTCACAGGGTGGTCCTCAGTGACTGCTTCAGAGTCGAGTCAGATACAGGAAAGTTTTGCGCCAGGTGAAAACAGAACTCTCTCTCAAAGAGCAGACTGAACTCCCTGAGAAGAGCAGACATCGGCTCATGATGTCCTGAAGAGCAGGGAGAAGCGGTGCCCGGAGGTGCCCCAGTGTGGCAGCAAGCAGAAAGGTAGGCAGTGGGCCATCTGTCTCAGCCCATTCTCTGCTGGGCCTCTGCCAGCAGACCGGTTGGCAAGATTACCCACAGAGAAGTGGTGGCAAGGCTGTACCAGAAGGGGCCGCCCACCCCCAGCCCTCAGCCCCTCCTGGCTGGTCTTGATTGTGCTGTGCTCCTTAGCGTTCAACTTCAGATAACTCGAGGTAACCCACCTGAGAAAGGCAGGCTCACCTTGGGCTTCCTCTGCAAAGGCTGCTGCTGATCCCGAGTGAGCTGTTCCAGCTGGGGAGACCCACACACAGAAAAAGCGGCAGCCTGCTTTTGATCAGAACTCGCTCCTGTTTGGCTCCAGGATGCATGAGCCATCCAGAGTCGCAGTCCAGAGTTACAGTCCATTCTCTTTCCAGTCCCTTTTCCCTGGGGCTCTGAGGACAGACTGGGCCATTCTCTCCCATCGTCACCTGGGATGGGGCGTTGGGCAATTAAATGTGCCTCTGATGCCTGGGCTCTTAGACCTGCCTGCTCTACCTGAGCACGAAGCGAGGACCAGGGACTGCTCAGCAGACGTTGAGTTCAAGTCTAGACGTGAGCGCTACAACCACGGGCCCGGGCACAGGGGCAACTTCTGTTCCGTGGTCCGCTGTGTGACTTGCCATGAGTTCCTCAGCCCACCTGCCCTGCGGTCACCTCTCTGTCTCCTGAATGCAGTCTCTGTGCCCAGAACGGCATGGCAGCAAGCAGCAGGCTTCTCTTCCCTGCAGGCCGGCTTTCCCCCAGATCCCTCGGGCAGCTTTGTCACGAGAGCTTGTGGGTTTGTCCTTCCCTGACCCCGAGTCCCGTGCATGCATCTGAGGTTCCAGAGGCCCTCGGCAAATGGGGTCCTCTCCCGGGGGTGTCCAGAAACTGGGCAGCGAGTCAGCAGCATGCCGTAACCGCAGGAGCCTGTGATGTTTGGGATCTTGGGGAGGGGGTGATGCTGTTAAAGTGCTCAGCACCAGGGGCTTTTATCGGCTCACTTCATTTTTCATGGTTTTTTTGGGGGGGAAGGGTTCCCCCCTTTTAATCACAGAGAACAAAGAATGTGTTGATATGTGTGTTCCTGGATCTATGTTGTCATTGGCAAGCCATGCCACAGGCAGAG